>MU160796.1:0-15732 GCA_015888305.1 Antheraea pernyi | reverse complement strand
GGGGTGAGCATTACTGCAGATGTGTACTGTGAGGAACTGAGCACAATTATGGAGAAGCTGGCACATCTCCAACCAGCATTGGTCAATCACTCGTCGCCGCTGCTCCTGCACGACAACGCGCGACCTCATACTGCACAGCAGATGGTCTCCAAGTTGTAAGAACTGGGGTTGGAAGTTCTCCGTCATCCACCCTACTCACCAGACCTTGCGCCTACAGACTACTACTTTTTCCAGAATTTGGATAACTCCATGGCGGGAAAAAAATTCAATACCCGAGAGGCAATACAAAATGCCTTTGAAGAATTTGTTGTCTCCCGTCCAGCTGATTTCTTTAAGAAGGGTCAATAAACTGCCATTGCGTTGGCAAAGATGCATTGATTGCATGGGTGATTACTTCGATTAATACAAATAAAAAATACATTTAAAATAATTGTTTAAATTGTTTCATACAAAACGGCATGTACATAGGTAAAGACCTAATATTACATTATAATAAGTAGTTATTGCCCGTCTTCTTCATCTGCATTATTCTTAATATTTTTATTATAAAAAACCTAGCTTCTTAAATATTATATAAAATGTTATTCACATAATCATTAGCCTATAAGATACCCACCGTAGGACCATAGACCTCTTCCCGAAGGAATGTATGAGCGGAATCACTACGACAGGTCACAACATATTGGCGATTTCCAGCTCCGAGAAATCCACAGTTGTATTATTTTCCCACATACGGTGGTACTACAAGAACAAGGTTTCGTGATAATTCGTTAAAATAGCATACTCATTGATGGTTCGATAGTGTGATAGATATAATGGTATTATGAGTGTATTATCAGGTATACTGAAGAGTTTGTTCCTTTGCCAGTGGGCGAAGTCGCTTCGCCTATACTTGTATATCTATATAATGGAGATATATTATTTTGGAAAATATGTTTATGTCTTTACTAATATAGGTTAGGCTTATTAACAATATTAGGCGTAAATTAAAATATATTATTATTATAAGCAGGGCTTTTTTTGTGGAGGCACGCGGGAGCACACAGTGCCCTTAATGGGAAATTCGAATATATCGAAAAATTGCCATAGGTTGGTTTTCGTTCTGAAAATTTTAGAACAGTATCTTACTTACTATTATATACCGCAAGTGCCCAAAATAACAAGGAGAATTCTTACACTTTTTGAGATACAAAATATATGGGCTTACAACTTACGAAAATTAACGTGCCTCCAAAAAGGAAGCGACAATAATAGACCTGATTATAAGTATTGTCAGAAGATATTGGTTAATTTACAGGTTGGTATATTATAATTTAACGCGATATACAAAGGCAAAAAATTACGGTTATGTTAAGAAAAAAAAGGCAAAGTTCCCACCGAAGGCTCCAAAATTCTCAATCAATTCTCTCATATTACAACAAATTAAGTTTTTTTTATGTCATAGGTGGCAAACGAACATGTGGGTCACCTGATATTAAGTGATCGCCATCGTCCATGGACACTAACAAATACCAGAGGAGTCGCAAGTGCGTTGCCACCCTTTGGAAGGGGAGGGACACAACTGAATTGGTATAAGATAGATAAGATGGTAATATAAGACTTTTAGTTGCAGATATAGGTTACATACCTTTTGCTATAGGGGCTTATAATTAATGATAAAATCTTACAGAAGTTACTTAAAGTCAGTAAAAGGGTTCTAGAGATAGAGTAGTAATAAAAAAAATTACATTGAAAGTATTAAAAGACAGTCAAAAATAAATTCAGGTCAGTTGCAATTTCCTTGAAATGACAAGCCATTATCACGAAAACGAAGTCGTACGTAACAGCTAATCTACACAATAAAAGGTGATCATTAAACTATTTATTTATTGAGTGTTGTCTATCTAGGTCTCAAAATAAAGAACACACACACTCACATTACACATGCCACAGGAATAAATTGAATTTACTTGAAACATTGAAAAGTTTACCAGACGAGGTTTATTCCAACTTGTTTATTTGCTGGAATACATGGTAAATATTATATAAAATGTTATTCACATAATTATTAGCCTATAAGATACCCACTGTAGGATCATAGACCTCTTCCCGAAGGAAGGTATGAGCGGAATCACCACGAAAGGTCACAACATATTGATAGTGATTCACTTCTGCGGGTCGCGTTTCGGGATCAGCATGCGCATATCCAGCTTTTTGCAGGCCGGCATGACAGTGGCGACCGGCGATGGATAGTGTGTCACTCGGTGGTCGCCATTGTTTTTCGATTGTACTATGCTTACCATCAGGCATAATGTAGTCATTTTGCCGTGCTACTATAAAAAAAAGGTAAAAGCTTATTAGATATTCAAATTTATTAATATTAATTAGAAACTGAACACTATAGATCGATTTTGTAAAGAATAATAGTTCGTGAATTATTATTAATTTACGCTGTTGCCTTTGCTGAGTGTAAAAAAGTCAAGATAGCCATAAGGACTGCCAACAGAACTGAAAACTTAAAACAATTGAATAACTGTGTTCTTTTTTGAATTTTAAAATCGATTGTTGTTTGAATTATTTAAAGTTCATAATTTAACATTGGTCTGGTTTTCACGTATATTGGCATAGCGAGCAATAATTATATACATTTTAATACAGTTTATTAATTAATCAAACATATGATGGTCTGGACAAGTTTAGTAAAAATTATCAATATTATATGTACCAATGATAAAAGTAAAAAGTATAAAGTAAAAAGTTAAAAAGTTAAAAAGTTAAAAAGTTAAAGTTAAAGTTAAAGTTTAAGTTTATAAAGTATAAAGTAAGTATAAAGTATATAAGTAAAAAGTTGGCCTGTGACGTGTTGCGCTTGTCCCTGACTAGCGACGCGTAGTATAGCGATCTGTGTACCAACTTTTTACTTATATACTTTATACTTACTTTATACTTTATAAACTTAAACTTTAACTAGAAGTGAAACTTTAATATTACAGGAAAACATTTTAATTAAAACCAATGTTACGTTTGTGTATACGTTGGTTTTACGGGAAACATTTCATCGTACAATGGAAACGTATTCGATAGACACGGAGTTAAATGTCGTGCACTTAATTTTGTTAAGGTTACCGGCTCAATAATACAACAATTTGACGATTCTGTAAATTGCATGATATAAAACAATAGCGAACATAGAGTAATGACGGTCACCTGCGACGGAAATGATATTGAAACATGTTGGCGTATCTAGTTTATTTTTAATACCATTGTCAAAATATTTATTACTACGATATCAAATCATACGTACAGGAAATTTAAAGTTTCGTTATGCTTTAAGGCCATGAAAACGAAATAACATAGGTTTGTCCGAAAACAAATAAGAATATTTGATTGAAAAAGGCGGCGTTACTTTGCGGAAATCCATCATTTAATATCTAATACAAGTGAGTGCAAAGTAACGTCCACTATATTATTTAAATAAGAATATCTATAAAAATACTTCAGATCCATTATTAAAAATGCAGTTTTTTTTTCAAACGCTACATATTTTTACCAATTAAAATTACTTTGTAAAGAATTCAGGTCCATGGTATTGCAGGGCGTTTCAATGTGTGGATGACGGGTCCATCGTATTGCAAGGTGGTTTACTGCGCGGATGTTGGTCCCTGATATTGCAGGGCGATTCCCTGCGCGGATGACGGTCCATGGTATTGCAGGGCGATTCAATGCGTGGATGTAGGATCCATCGTATTCCAATGCGATTCACTGCGCGGATGTTGGTCCATGGTATTGCAGGGCGTTTCAATGTGTGGATGACGGGTCCATCGTATTGCAAGGTGGTTTACTGCGCGGATGTTGGTCCCTGATATTGCAGGGCGATTCCCTGCGCGGATGACGGTCCATGGTATTGCAGGGCGATTCAATGCGTGGATGTAGGATCCATCGTATTCCAATGCGATTCACTGCGCGGATGTTGGTCCATGGTATTGCAGGGCGTTTCAATGTGTGGATGACGGGTCCATCGTATTGCAAGGTGGTTTACTGCGCGGATGTTGGTCCCTGATATTGCAGGGCGATTCCCTGCGCGGATGACGGTCCATGGTATTGCAGGGCGATTCAATGCGTGGATGTAGGATCCATCGTATTCCAATGCGATTCACTGCGCGGATGTTGGTCCATGGTATTGCAGGGCGTTTCAATGTGTGGATGACGGGTCCATCGTATTGCAAGGTGGTTTACTGCGCGGATGTTGGTCCCTGATATTGCAGGGCGATTCCCTGCGCGGATGACGGTCCATGGTATTGCAGGGCGATTCAATGCGTGGATGTAGGATCCATCGTATTCCAATGCGATTCACTGCGCGGATGTTGGTCCATGGTATTGCAGGGCGTTTCAATGTGTGGATGACGGGTCCATCGTATTGCAAGGTGGTTTACTGCGCGGATGTTGGTCCCTGATATTGCAGGGCGATTCCCTGCGCGGATGACGGTCCATGGTATTGCAGGGCGATTCAATGCGTGGATGTAGGATCCATCGTATTCCAATGCGATTCACTGCGCGGATGTTGGTCCATGGTATTGCAGGGCGTTTCAATGTGTGGATGACGGGTCCATCGTATTGCAAGGTGGTTTACTGCGCGGATGTTGGTCCCTGATATTGCAGGGCGATTCCCTGCGCGGATGACGGTCCATGGTATTGCAGGGCGATTCAATGCGTGGATGTAGGATCCATCGTATTCCAATGCGATTCACTGCGCGGATGTTGGTCCATGGTATTGCAGGGCGTTTCAATGTGTGGATGACGGGTCCATCGTATTGCAAGGTGGTTTACTGCGCGGATGTTGGTCCCTGATATTGCAGGGCGATTCCCTGCGCGGATGACGGTCCATGGTATTGCAGGGCGATTCAATGCGTGGATGTAGGATCCATCGTATTCCAATGCGATTCACTGCGCGGATGTTGGTCCATGGTATTGCAGGGCGTTTCAATGTGTGGATGACGGGTCCATCGTATTGCAAGGTGGTTTACTGCGCGGATGTTGGTCCCTGATATTGCAGGGCGATTCCCTGCGCGGATGACGGTCCATGGTATTGCAGGGCGATTCAATGCGTGGATGTAGGATCCATCGTATTCCAATGCGATTCACTGCGCGGATGTTGGTCCATGGTATTGCAGGGCGTTTCAATGTGTGGATGACGGGTCCATCGTATTGCAAGGTGGTTTACTGCGCGGATGTTGGTCCCTGATATTGCAGGGCGATTCCCTGCGCGGATGACGGTCCATGGTATTGCAGGGCGATTCAATGCGTGGATGTAGGATCCATCGTATTCCAATGCGATTCACTGCGCGGATGTTGGTCCATGGTATTGCAGGGCGTTTCAATGTGTGGATGACGGGTCCATCGTATTGCAAGGTGGTTTACTGCGCGGATGTTGGTCCCTGATATTGCAGGGCGATTCCCTGCGCGGATGACGGTCCATGGTATTGCAGGGCGATTCAATGCGTGGATGTAGGATCCATCGTATTCCAATGCGATTCACTGCGCGGATGTTGGTCCATGGTATTGCAGGGCGTTTCAATGTGTGGATGACGGGTCCATCGTATTGCAAGGTGGTTTACTGCGCGGATGTTGGTCCCTGATATTGCAGGGCGATTCCCTGCGCGGATGACGGTCCATGGTATTGCAGGGCGATTCAATGCGTGGATGTAGGATCCATCGTATTCCAATGCGATTCACTGCGCGGATGTTGGTCCATGGTATTGCAGGGCGTTTCAATGTGTGGATGACGGGTCCATCGTATTGCAAGGTGGTTTACTGCGCGGATGTTGGTCCCTGATATTGCAGGGCGATTCCCTGCGCGGATGACGGTCCATGGTATTGCAGGGCGATTCAATGCGTGGATGTAGGATCCATCGTATTCCAATGCGATTCACTGCGCGGATGTTGGTCCATGGTATTGCAGGGCGTTTCAATGTGTGGATGACGGGTCCATCGTATTGCAAGGTGGTTTACTGCGCGGATGTTGGTCCCTGATATTGCAGGGCGATTCCCTGCGCGGATGACGGTCCATGGTATTGCAGGGCGATTCAATGCGTGGATGTAGGATCCATCGTATTCCAATGCGATTCACTGCGCGGATGTTGGTCCATGGTATTGCAGGGCGTTTCAATGTGTGGATGACGGGTCCATCGTATTGCAAGGTGGTTTACTGCGCGGATGTTGGTCCCTGATATTGCAGGGCGATTCCCTGCGCGGATGACGGTCCATGGTATTGCAGGGCGATTCAATGCGTGGATGTAGGATCCATCGTATTCCAATGCGATTCACTGCGCGGATGTTGGTCCATGGTATTGCAGGGCGTTTCAATGTGTGGATGACGGGTCCATCGTATTGCAAGGTGGTTTACTGCGCGGATGTTGGTCCCTGATATTGCAGGGCGATTCCCTGCGCGGATGACGGTCCATGGTATTGCAGGGCGATTCAATGCGTGGATGTAGGATCCATCGTATTCCAATGCGATTCACTGCGCGGATGTTGGTCCATGGTATTGCAGGGCGTTTCAATGTGTGGATGACGGGTCCATCGTATTGCAAGGTGGTTTACTGCGCGGATGTTGGTCCCTGATATTGCAGGGCGATTCCCTGCGCGGATGACGGTCCATGGTATTGCAGGGCGATTCAATGCGTGGATGTAGGATCCATCGTATTCCAATGCGATTCACTGCGCGGATGTTGGTCCATGGTATTGCAGGGCGTTTCAATGTGTGGATGACGGGTCCATCGTATTGCAAGGTGGTTTACTGCGCGGATGTTGGTCCCTGATATTGCAGGGCGATTCCCTGCGCGGATGACGGTCCATGGTATTGCAGGGCGATTCAATGCGTGGATGTAGGATCCATCGTATTCCAATGCGATTCACTGCGCGGATGTTGGTCCATGGTATTGCAGGGCGTTTCAATGTGTGGATGACGGGTCCATCGTATTGCAAGGTGGTTTACTGCGCGGATGTTGGTCCCTGATATTGCAGGGCGATTCCCTGCGCGGATGACGGTCCATGGTATTGCAGGGCGATTCAATGCGTGGATGTAGGATCCATCGTATTCCAATGCGATTCACTGCGCGGATGTTGGTCCATGGTATTGCAGGGCGTTTCAATGTGTGGATGACGGGTCCATCGTATTGCAAGGTGGTTTACTGCGCGGATGTTGGTCCCTGATATTGCAGGGCGATTCCCTGCGCGGATGACGGTCCATGGTATTGCAGGGCGATTCAATGCGTGGATGTAGGATCCATCGTATTCCAATGCGATTCACTGCGCGGATGTTGGTCCATGGTATTGCAGGGCGTTTCAATGTGTGGATGACGGGTCCATCGTATTGCAAGGTGGTTTACTGCGCGGATGTTGGTCCCTGATATTGCAGGGCGATTCCCTGCGCGGATGACGGTCCATGGTATTGCAGGGCGATTCAATGCGTGGATGTAGGATCCATCGTATTCCAATGCGATTCACTGCGCGGATGTTGGTCCATGGTATTGCAGGGCGTTTCAATGTGTGGATGACGGGTCCATCGTATTGCAAGGTGGTTTACTGCGCGGATGTTGGTCCCTGATATTGCAGGGCGATTCCCTGCGCGGATGACGGTCCATGGTATTGCAGGGCGATTCAATGCGTGGATGTAGGATCCATCGTATTCCAATGCGATTCACTGCGCGGATGTTGGTCCATGGTATTGCAGGGCGTTTCAATGTGTGGATGACGGGTCCATCGTATTGCAAGGTGGTTTACTGCGCGGATGTTGGTCCCTGATATTGCAGGGCGATTCCCTGCGCGGATGACGGTCCATGGTATTGCAGGGCGATTCAATGCGTGGATGTAGGATCCATCGTATTCCAATGCGATTCACTGCGCGGATGTTGGTCCATGGTATTGCAGGGCGTTTCAATGTGTGGATGACGGGTCCATCGTATTGCAAGGTGGTTTACTGCGCGGATGTTGGTCCCTGATATTGCAGGGCGATTCCCTGCGCGGATGACGGTCCATGGTATTGCAGGGCGATTCAATGCGTGGATGTAGGATCCATCGTATTCCAATGCGATTCACTGCGCGGATGTTGGTCCATGGTATTGCAGGGCGTTTCAATGTGTGGATGACGGGTCCATCGTATTGCAAGGTGGTTTACTGCGCGGATGTTGGTCCCTGATATTGCAGGGCGATTCCCTGCGCGGATGACGGTCCATGGTATTGCAGGGCGATTCAATGCGTGGATGTAGGATCCATCGTATTCCAATGCGATTCACTGCGCGGATGTTGGTCCATGGTATTGCAGGGCGTTTCAATGTGTGGATGACGGGTCCATCGTATTGCAAGGTGGTTTACTGCGCGGATGTTGGTCCCTGATATTGCAGGGCGATTCCCTGCGCGGATGACGGTCCATGGTATTGCAGGGCGATTCAATGCGTGGATGTAGGATCCATCGTATTCCAATGCGATTCACTGCGCGGATGTTGGTCCATGGTATTGCAGGGCGTTTCAATGTGTGGATGACGGGTCCATCGTATTGCAAGGTGGTTTACTGCGCGGATGTTGGTCCCTGATATTGCAGGGCGATTCCCTGCGCGGATGACGGTCCATGGTATTGCAGGGCGATTCAATGCGTGGATGTAGGATCCATCGTATTCCAATGCGATTCACTGCGCGGATGTTGGTCCATGGTATTGCAGGGCGTTTCAATGTGTGGATGACGGGTCCATCGTATTGCAAGGTGGTTTACTGCGCGGATGTTGGTCCCTGATATTGCAGGGCGATTCCCTGCGCGGATGACGGTCCATGGTATTGCAGGGCGATTCAATGCGTGGATGTAGGATCCATCGTATTCCAATGCGATTCACTGCGCGGATGTTGGTCCATGGTATTGCAGGGCGTTTCAATGTGTGGATGACGGGTCCATCGTATTGCAAGGTGGTTTACTGCGCGGATGTTGGTCCCTGATATTGCAGGGCGATTCCCTGCGCGGATGACGGTCCATGGTATTGCAGGGCGATTCAATGCGTGGATGTAGGATCCATCGTATTCCAATGCGATTCACTGCGCGGATGTTGGTCCATGGTATTGCAGGGCGTTTCAATGTGTGGATGACGGGTCCATCGTATTGCAAGGTGGTTTACTGCGCGGATGTTGGTCCCTGATATTGCAGGGCGATTCCCTGCGCGGATGACGGTCCATGGTATTGCAGGGCGATTCAATGCGTGGATGTAGGATCCATCGTATTCCAATGCGATTCACTGCGCGGATGTTGGTCCATGGTATTGCAGGGCGTTTCAATGTGTGGATGACGGGTCCATCGTATTGCAAGGTGGTTTACTGCGCGGATGTTGGTCCCTGATATTGCAGGGCGATTCCCTGCGCGGATGACGGTCCATGGTATTGCAGGGCGATTCAATGCGTGGATGTAGGATCCATCGTATTCCAATGCGATTCACTGCGCGGATGTTGGTCCATGGTATTGCAGGGCGTTTCAATGTGTGGATGACGGGTCCATCGTATTGCAAGGTGGTTTACTGCGCGGATGTTGGTCCCTGATATTGCAGGGCGATTCCCTGCGCGGATGACGGTCCATGGTATTGCAGGGCGATTCAATGCGTGGATGTAGGATCCATCGTATTCCAATGCGATTCACTGCGCGGATGTTGGTCCATGGTATTGCAGGGCGTTTCAATGTGTGGATGACGGGTCCATCGTATTGCAAGGTGGTTTACTGCGCGGATGTTGGTCCCTGATATTGCAGGGCGATTCCCTGCGCGGATGACGGTCCATGGTATTGCAGGGCGATTCAATGCGTGGATGTAGGATCCATCGTATTCCAATGCGATTCACTGCGCGGATGTTGGTCCATGGTATTGCAGGGCGTTTCAATGTGTGGATGACGGGTCCATCGTATTGCAAGGTGGTTTACTGCGCGGATGTTGGTCCCTGATATTGCAGGGCGATTCCCTGCGCGGATGACGGTCCATGGTATTGCAGGGCGATTCAATGCGTGGATGTAGGATCCATCGTATTCCAATGCGATTCACTGCGCGGATGTTGGTCCATGGTATTGCAGGGCGTTTCAATGTGTGGATGACGGGTCCATCGTATTGCAAGGTGGTTTACTGCGCGGATGTTGGTCCCTGATATTGCAGGGCGATTCCCTGCGCGGATGACGGTCCATGGTATTGCAGGGCGATTCAATGCGTGGATGTAGGATCCATCGTATTCCAATGCGATTCACTGCGCGGATGTTGGTCCATGGTATTGCAGGGCGTTTCAATGTGTGGATGACGGGTCCATCGTATTGCAAGGTGGTTTACTGCGCGGATGTTGGTCCCTGATATTGCAGGGCGATTCCCTGCGCGGATGACGGTCCATGGTATTGCAGGGCGATTCAATGCGTGGATGTAGGATCCATCGTATTCCAATGCGATTCACTGCGCGGATGTTGGTCCATGGTATTGCAGGGCGTTTCAATGTGTGGATGACGGGTCCATCGTATTGCAAGGTGGTTTACTGCGCGGATGTTGGTCCCTGATATTGCAGGGCGATTCCCTGCGCGGATGACGGTCCATGGTATTGCAGGGCGATTCAATGCGTGGATGTAGGATCCATCGTATTCCAATGCGATTCACTGCGCGGATGTTGGTCCATGGTATTGCAGGGCGTTTCAATGTGTGGATGACGGGTCCATCGTATTGCAAGGTGGTTTACTGCGCGGATGTTGGTCCCTGATATTGCAGGGCGATTCCCTGCGCGGATGACGGTCCATGGTATTGCAGGGCGATTCAATGCGTGGATGTAGGATCCATCGTATTCCAATGCGATTCACTGCGCGGATGTTGGTCCATGGTATTGCAGGGCGTTTCAATGTGTGGATGACGGGTCCATCGTATTGCAAGGTGGTTTACTGCGCGGATGTTGGTCCCTGATATTGCAGGGCGATTCCCTGCGCGGATGACGGTCCATGGTATTGCAGGGCGATTCAATGCGTGGATGTAGGATCCATCGTATTCCAATGCGATTCACTGCGCGGATGTTGGTCCATGGTATTGCAGGGCGTTTCAATGTGTGGATGACGGGTCCATCGTATTGCAAGGTGGTTTACTGCGCGGATGTTGGTCCCTGATATTGCAGGGCGATTCCCTGCGCGGATGACGGTCCATGGTATTGCAGGGCGATTCAATGCGTGGATGTAGGATCCATCGTATTCCAATGCGATTCACTGCGCGGATGTTGGTCCATGGTATTGCAGGGCGTTTCAATGTGTGGATGACGGGTCCATCGTATTGCAAGGTGGTTTACTGCGCGGATGTTGGTCCCTGATATTGCAGGGCGATTCCCTGCGCGGATGACGGTCCATGGTATTGCAGGGCGATTCAATGCGTGGATGTAGGATCCATCGTATTCCAATGCGATTCACTGCGCGGATGTTGGTCCATGGTATTGCAGGGCGTTTCAATGTGTGGATGACGGGTCCATCGTATTGCAAGGTGGTTTACTGCGCGGATGTTGGTCCCTGATATTGCAGGGCGATTCACTGCGCGGATGACGGTCCATGGTATTGCAGGGCGATTCAATGCGTGGATGTAGGATCCATCGTATTCCAATGCGATTCACTGCGCGGATGTTGGTCCATGGTATTGCAGGGCGTTTCAATGTGTGGATGACGGGTCCATCGTATTGCAAGGTGGTTTACTGCGCGGATGTTGGTCCCTGATATTGCAGGGCGATTCACTGCGCGGATGACGGTCCATGGTATTGCAGGGCGATTTACGGCGTGGATGTTGGTCCATGGTATAGAAGGGTGACGCGTCTGAGACGTGGGTGACGGCACTCAGCCGATTTTATTTTGACAACTAGCTCAATGGTGCGCGGCACACCTCGGCTTTGGCTGTTGCCTGATATATGCAATTCACGACCTATGTGAGCTAACCTAGGCTAAAATAACAATTCATACATATATGAGTTGTTGAAACATATATGTGTACCAAGCATACATACCTCAACAACCTTTATATATATTTCGTATCGGATAATATTCTAAACTACTTGAGATGGTAAGGGAAAAAATAAAACCCTTCCACTTGGATGTGTAAGCGTGTATGCGTGCACGTGTGTGGAGGTGATATGTGTAATGTTGTCGCAGTGATGTAAGATTTTTTGCCACTGTATCGCGCGAGCAGCGTACTCAAGGGCTCCACGCCGAGGGAACGGACCTAGGCTTGAGCTGCTGCCGAGGAAGGCCTAGTCTGGTGTGCGGGACCGAAATTTACCCCCAGACCACGGCGGCGTGATCTGAGGTTACACGGGCGTGGGTACAGTGTTAAAGATTGACGACCCATATATAGTTAAAAGGTGCTCCTTATTGATGTTCACAAAAGCTCACCTGCATTAATAATAATATCATTTATTTCAGACTCATCGTTATATCCATATTTGTAGGTATAATTACAGGTTTAAAAAAATAGTGTTAGTAATAATAATAAAACAGAAAAATAAATTATAAACAAAAACACAGAACACAGGATATAACATTAAGTGGCAGATCCGAGTGGACCCTTCGGTGATGTTGGAAATTCACTGTACGACTGCATGTAGCCGTATCCAGCAAGCCAGCATAGGAGATTGCCACGTTATATTTAAGTCAATAAACCACTGCGTAGGATTCACAAATTTTCAGGAGCCTTCATAAAGCGCCGATGGAAGGCCTTAACAGCACCATATCATCTGCGTAACTGATGTTATTCATACACACTCCGTCAATGCCCAATGCCGGTGTTGCTGAGCTCATCAATCAGTCGGTTAACGTACATATCGAAGAGCGTAGGAGAGGTAAGTCCCCCCTGCTTCACCTCGCAATTCAGTCCATACTCCTCCGAAAGAGAGCCTGCCCACCTTACAAAGTTCTTTCGATTCTTATACCAATACATAAATAATAACACGATTTCTCCAGGTAGACTAGTTTCATTCCTTAATTTATCCCAAAGAATATCGTACGAAATCAGATCGAAGGCTTTCGATAAATCAAGATAAACAGCATATATTAGGGTCTTTCTACTCGTGTAATACTGTACAGTTCGCTTGAGGCACAGGATAGCACCCTTGGTGGAAAGAACGGGCCTGAATCAAAAAAAATAAATGAATATATAAAATCCTGCATTACGTGCACTCCCCTCCCTGACTTACCTAATGTGGCAGGAACTTACTCAGACCACATTGGATATTCTTTCCAATAAGTTATAATTTATCTTACCGTACTACAAATCAAAACCTGATCTCTAATATCAAGCAAACTCCGAACTCCTTATCTCTTATCCTATCAAAATTATAAATCGAAATTCGATTACATTACGCAATTGAAAAAACGGTAACAGGTTTGACCTAAATTATTATCGTTTTACAAATTATAAAACATAATGGTTTCTATTATATCGCTGACAAGAAATCTCATAAATAGTAAACCGATATTCTAAATTCGTATCTGGGCTAAAATATCATACTCACCATTATTAAAGTTTGCGTCATAGTTCGATTAACTTATGTGGATTGAGTTAAAAACAGTCATTAATGTCACGGGCGAAATGTATGATCTTTAGGGGTGTCATTATCATCGACGAGGTATGCAGTTAACCGGTGTGGACGCAGCGTCCAACGCGTTCTGCCTCAGGTTGTTGTCAAGGTAAATGACTACGTAGTTTAGGTATTTGATCTTGCGTTTTGAACGGTTGGCCGCGGATCTGTGTGACTGTTTCCATTGCTACACGTTCTTTTGTTAGTAATCAGGATATGTCACAATATTTATCTAGTCCTTGATAATCTCCGGTTTAGTTATTGCCATGTCATGCCATGCCAAACTTATAATTTCGCGTGATGACAGTTTGTAAGCGTGACCGACCGTATTGCGCGGCTTGCGTCTGACTAGCGACGCGTACTATAGGAGCCAAACCAAAAATCTATAAATTAAGTTCGTCGTGCAAACATATTAACTTGCAGGTAACAGTTTGGATTTCTGCAAAAAATCCTGTGTACATCTAATTATATATTGATATTCTGTATATAAGCTTGTCCAGCCCATTATATGTTGGATTAATTATTAAACTCTATAAAAATGTATATAATTATTGCTCCGAGTGACAATAAATGTGAAAACCAGATTAATACTTTATTGTTAAGTAATGTTAAAATTATGAAATTAAAATAATTAAATAAACTATAATTAATTTAGAAATTCAAAAGAGAACACAGTTATTCCATCGCTTTAAGTTTTCACTTCTGTTGTAGCCCTTATGACCATCTTAATTTTTATTTTTGTCATCATTCTTTTTTATTCGAATAATCGCAAAGCGATAACGAAAAGAATAAAGTGACTCTTAATTAAGCTTTATGTCATCTAACTAAAATATTATTTATAATAGTCCATTTGTAATTTAAAGACCTTAAATAGTTTAAGCTATGGAGTACGATTCCAGAAAGCCGCCATGTGATACAAACTGGGAAACATCGGTCATCAAAGGCGCATACAATATGGAGCTCCTCGGGTCCGCCTGCACGCGCCTTTTCCTGACACAGAGAAAGAAAACCATCGTTAAAAATAACAAGGTATGTCCTAAAGACACACGATAGAAGTGAAACTTTAATATTACAGGAAAACATTTTAATTAAAACCAATGTTACGTTTGTGTATACGTTGGTTTTACGGGAAACATTTCATCGTACAATGGAAACGTATTCGATAGACACGGAGTTAAATGTCGTGCACTTAATTTTGTTAAGGTTACCGGCTCAATAATACAACAATTTGACGATTCTGTAAATTGCATGATATAAAACAATAGCGAACATAGAGTAATGACGGTCACCTGCGACGGAAATGATATTGAAACATGTTGGCGTATCTAGTTTATTTTTAATACCATTGTCAAAATATTTATTACTACGATATCAAATCATACGTACAGGAAATTTAAAGTTTCGTTATGCTTTAAGGCCATGAAAACGAAATAACATAGGTTTGTCCGAAAACAAATAAGAATATTTGATTGAAAAAGGCGGCGTTACTTTGCGGAAATCCATCATTTAATATCTAATACAAGTGAGTGCAAAGTAACGTCCACTATATTATTTAAATAAGAATATCTATAAAAATACTTCAGATCCATTATTAAAAATGCAGTTTTTTTATCAAACGCTACATATTTTTACCAATTAAAATTACTTTGTAAAGAATTCACTTAAGTATATTAAATTACTTAAAATATCATTTCATTTTGGTATCCTTTTTTATATAGAGAGACCCTAATGCCCCGCCGGCAGCTGACGATGGGCTATGTCCGATATGCACGGACTAAAACGGATTTGCATGAATGTTTTTAATTTGTGAAAAAGTTTTCTGCATTTGATCTGATTATACTTTGAGATTGATTTCAAAATTGTTCAAAAATATATCTAGTGCTTGGTCTTGCAATAGCTTAAATTCTTTTCAATAATTCTATCAAATGAAAATATTTACACTACTTTACACTACATTACTATATCTGATTATCTCAAAAAAAAAATTCTGTTTACTCAGACTTTTCCCTTGTAAAACAGCTGTCATGAAAAAAAAATCATCGTCATGACGGCTTAATGCAAGTTTATTTTAGATAAAATGTTATTCCTTTTTACAGGTAAATATTTTAAGAAGTAGAAACATGCGAACTTGCCTCCACAGCTGGTACTCAAAACAAC
>MU160795.1:21663-64607 GCA_015888305.1 Antheraea pernyi | reverse complement strand
TTTCACTTGTGTTGGCAGTCCTTATGACTATCTCGACATTTTTATATACTAATTAATAAGGATGGAGTATATTTCATTCGACTTCCAATAATAGATAGTGGTGATTAATCTTGATTAGTTCCTTCATTATTTATTTGGAGATATTTCTAAAAGAATTGTTTTTGCTTGCAGCGTCGCTCGCATTAATGTACGTTTCACCTATTCCTTGGCAAGGGTACTTTATTATAAATTAAAGGTACTCTACGTCCCACTGTACTCCTGTTTCTGTACCCCTAATAATAACATACAACATTTCACGATAATCGATCGCTTGAGTAGAGTTGAGGCGGCATAGCTTAACAAATACACTCATATTCGCATGTATGGTACTACTACCTACTACTACTATGACACTAGAATTATTTAGGGACTATTTCTTTTTTTTAGGAAAAGTAGTAATGAATGTCGAGGCGGTATAATTGGATATATATTTAATTTAGCCCGGTGAAGCTGTGAAGGCCTGTCAGGCCAATAGCCTAGTCAGTTCGAAAAAAATAATGATAACTTGTATTATAATATGCTGATGCCTACTGCTTTGAATAATGAATGAAACCTCGAAGGTAGTATATTTTATCTCTCATGATTTTGGTCTGCTTCTGTTAAAGTTGGATAAATGTAGGAAAATCTAAACGCATGATTGTCGAACGAGTGTTAAATGTTCTTTCATAGACCTATATGGGCCATTCCACGCCAAAATTTTAATTTCTTCGGTTCTAAAATCTTTTGTTGGTTTCATATTTTCAAATCTCGAAGATAAATAGTAATTAGAAGAATTAGGAACGGCATTACCAGACTGAACTAAAAATTTGAGGAATGGAGAGAAGTTTAAAATGTAAAAAATTGATGGTTATATTCATTGTTTAAAACTCGATTTAAAATTCAAAAATCTTTATAAAAAAATTGTGATATCTTTGATTTATTTTTTCTATAAAAGGCCATATAAAAACAAAAAAATACAAAAAACAATCAAATTTGGACCATTAAAAAAAGTAGTCTAAAAAACTAAAAAAATTATCTTTAGAACGTGTAATAAAAAAAACTCAAATAAATAGGGTATTTTGAGTGGTACTTAAAACAAGTAACAAAATTAAGGTTTTTTTTTTCAAACCATCTGATTGGTTTGGAATGCCCCATATACTTCTACTCGTGGCAAATTATGTGAAAACAGACAAATACAAACTTAAGGTCAAGATCAAACTAAGATAAAATCCCATAGTTTTTCACAGCCTAATTATATCCCAGCTAGGTTAATAAAAATTTTGGAAATTGATATTTTAAATTGATTATCTGAATAATTCAGAGCTTGTACTATAATATGAATTAAGTTAGTTAATAGCCATAATCTATAAGTTGGTTTATAATTTAGCAAAGAGAAATTGTATCGATGACGTCATTTTGAAATTCATAATTTTATTAACCTAATTTTTTATGTAAAGTAACACATTATTGATTACCCGTAGCATGGTGATGGAACATTCTATAATGATCTCTTAGCTAACTACTATTATAATTTTTTTTTAAATACTCGAGTGTACTAATCCAACTTCAGAATTGAATGTGTTAATGTCTCTTAGATTTGTTATTTCTGCGTTGATGTCTAAAGCTGCATAAATTAAAAACCTCTTATCATAGATACGTCGCACTAGTATTGATTTTACCCAGGCATCCAGGGCTCAGGCTCTATAAATAGCGTCCAATAAATGCTCCCTAAAGTCTGGACATGCGCCGTTGCAATTTACGAAGGTTGCAACGGCGCAACTGCAAGCTTCGAAATCGATTTACGCCATTTTCCGAATAGCGCATACGAAATGTCTAGAACATGGCTGCGTGGAAATTTCTGGACCTGCCCACTACCCACCGCTCCAACCCGACATTTGTACATTTTCATACCTATTTGATTTAAGGCAGTTGATATTTTGGAAAAAGAAACATTACAGTATTGAAGCAAAATATTAGCCGAATGCAATGCTACAACTCCGGGGATTCGCTATAAACGGGGTTTTTTAATACTTAAGGGTAAACTTTTGGGGAGGCAAATCTTGAGTAGGGTTGGAAGTGTGTAAAAATGTAAGTCGCGGTATTCATGCCTTTTGCGTAGGCGGATTTTTATTTGAATAAGACTTCTTATGGCTTATATGGAAAGTTTTCTTGGATAACGGTCCTGTCCCACTTGTCATATTACTAAACGTCAGGGCTTTTACCAATAAAAGTCGAATTTTAGGGGGATTCTGGATTAGATTGAGGGTGAACAAGATACAGCCATTAGGCATTAGGGAACCGAAATTATTTCTGTACCGCATGCAATAAACATCGCAAGAAATCCTGTAGACATGTGTTTCTATTAGAGAATCGTAGATAATGATTTCAATATAAAACGTTGCTACCTTTATCCAACAGTCAGCGTGAATATAATCGCTTACGTATATGTACACATGATCGTTATTTACGATAACAGGATATCTGATCTCATTAGTATTACAGTCGCAAAGCACACGTTTGGGCGCAGACCCGCGCAACTCCGGGATCCGGGATCGGTTCTCTAAATGTTATTAATCATTACTATTTTTGTATTTCGTATGACCCACAACGATCGACAGATATCATCGATAATCTAACGGTCTTTATTTTTACTTTTCTTGTTTGGATAAACATTTTAAATTAAATCTTAAACATGTTATTTAACTCCGTGTCGATTACAACTTTGTAAGAATATCAAATTTGCAAGATGAGACGCATAGCAATAAGATTTTTTTAAAGTCAATTGAATTTTATCGAGCTAATAGTTTATAATTTGGGTTATAATTTTGTAGATTTTGTTCAGTCATTGACATTTGAAAGTGATTCGCAAATAAAAAACACAATTGAAAAAAATGGAAACAAATGAAACTTAGATCAATGTTTATTTACCTTTTGTCTCGAATACAATAAAATACATAACACATTGTTTATTTATTTATTTAGTAACTTACAGTAACATAATTACGGCTATAATAATAGTAGGTACAATTTCTTATCTAAATATCTTTTGAAACATAAAATAGTTAAAAATAAGTGACTTAAAGATAAACAAAGAGGATGAAAATAAAGTTTGGTATAATTCAGTCAAATTAATAAAATAAGTTGACTTAAAGTAAGTTAAAAGTAAAACAAAATTAGAAGATGAAAAGGGTTAAAAAAAGTGAAAAAAAAATCTATTAAAAATTTGGTACTTACGTGCAGCCGAACCAAACTTGCGATAATAATTATCAACGCTACCGCCAAGTACATTCAAAACACCTTTCCTCCAATACTTAGCAGAATAACAAATACTTTGGTAATACTGTTCCGGTACGTGTACTCGCCGATCTGTTACCAGGGGGGAAATGAGACCTGGAACTTGATTCGGGGGATCGATAGGTCCACGCATGCGTCCTGAAGCAAACTACGCAGTTCGTTTTGCCCAACATCGTAGGTACCTTAGATTTACGGCGTAATGAGATTGCATAACGTTTTTACGAAATAGTTGATACACGACCCTTCAGTTGCTAGATATATCTGAGAAAATACATCATGAAAATACATGTCAGTAGAACATTATACAATCAAGGACCCCTAATTAACTCCTTGTCTTTAAGTTGAAAATCAGTTTTTTCCGGCTAATTACATTTGAAAGCGTCTTTAACAATAATTAAGGCATAATAAATTACAACAAGACTTTCTATACATTATAGGTCTTAGCGTTTGACTATAATAGCATCTGATATACTATAGCTATGTAGTCCAACACGGTAAACTTACGAGGGACTGGCTTTCAAGGCTACTGGAATATAGCTGTAGGTACTTGGCCCTAAACTTTTAACCTAAGGCTGGTGAAAACTCCATGAATATTAGCTATGATATGATGGAGGATGGATATAGTGTAGAGGAAGACCAAAAAATGTATGAACTGTGTGAAAAGTGATATGTGTGTAAAAGATGTGAATACTGTGATGACATTTGATAGGCGAGAGTGGAGTTGCAAGAATTCGAACATACGTCCATAGACGGAGTGTTTGAACAAACTACTGAACAACCAACGCTTCAATTTATAATAGTCGTTAAATTGTTATACCCTATATAAATTATACTACATATTATTTGGGCAGACGGCAATACGAAAAGGGACTGGGGCGCAGACTTCCAAGTAGCCAAGTGCATAGTGAAAATGTAGTGCGTCTGTTACCTTATGCGGTACATAAATTGTCAAATTAAAGAATACTTTACTGTCGCTATTTCAAGGTACATTTGTTAATATAATATGCATTTTCTGCAAGTCGCTAAAATAGCACACTTTATTTGGTGGTAAAAAATGCAAAAACAATGGGGATTATCTAGAGATGACATAAAAACAATCGTTGACGTCGCGTCTGTTTGTACAGCCATTAGATATTTAAAAATACAACTGCTTAATTTAAAGGATGATGGGCTTAGATAGGTATTTCAATAAAATTAAATTAAAAGTCCTTTATTTAGGCTTTGAAAAGACGCTTATGAACGTCAAAACTCTCTTCGGTTTGGAAAACAACTCAGTCATCGAGAAGAACAGGCATGATACTATCTGGTTTCTCTTTTCATCGCACATATTTTTATAAAGAGACATTATACATTCGCTTTTAGCGGATGCACAGAGAGGGCTGCTATTTCTGGACATCAACACCGTTCACATATTGATCCACCCTATGGTAGCCTTTTTACATCAAAATCCGTATTAAATGATTCTTGAACTCATTACCCGGCTAATGTGCTTTCAGACTTTGTTGTACCACCGAATGGTACTAACTAAAAATCGGTTACAAGCCTTACTGAGCCTGAAAGATGGCATTACCAATTTGTCAGTGTTTTTTATTGTTTTAACCATGTTTTAATTCTTTCTCACTTTATCGCGAGTTCTTCGTTTATTATTTACAAAACTTATACCTCTTATAAATGAAGCTATTTCTATTGTATCATGTACTATTTGACCTTCCAAGATCATGCAATATTACTTTTGTAATAGTTCAGTCAATCGAGCAAAGTTGATCATAGCCATAAATATATATACAGAAACGGTAATCCTGGCGCCAACTTTGATGAGCGACTTATTCTGCCAACTTTGGTCTCTACCTAACATGAAGACATTCGCCTATGTCACAAATACGGAGTGCTGTGGAAAGGATACGTATCTCATATAGATCTTCAACCAGAAATGTATGAAATAGATGTTCCATAAATCGCCAGAATGGCATTAATGGCATAAATGGCAGATAATTATTATCTGAATTTAACAGTTGTCGATGAACAGTTTTTAATAACAATGATGGTCGTATTAAATATTTGAAAATAAAACTGTCAATAGAAATAATCGTAAATAAGATATTTTGTAATAAAATAATTTTCATTAATACTTGGGATAAATTTTCAACTCTCTAAAAATATAAGCATGTGAAATATGTGTAATTAAGAGTTGCCCAAATAGTCATAAAAACAGAACTATCAAAGAAACAAATTCAACGTCTATTATTACACACCGATGGTTTATATACACATATAAATTAAATATTTACTAGCTTTTGCCCGCAGTTTCACGTTAATATATTTTGGGGTGTAAGGGGTGTCGTATAACATCATAAGACTTGAGACAAGCGAACCTCACCTGTATGTGGTTGCACCCTGCTGAAAAACGAACGAGGCAATGGCGAAAGCGGGGTGGTAGGGTTTTACAGCCCGTCATAGTGATTCGCTTCTGCGGGTCGTGTTTCGGGATCAGCCTGTGCATATCCAGCTTTTCGCAGGCCGGAATGACAGCGGCGACCGGTGATGGATAGTGTGTCACTCGGTGGTCGACATTGTTTTTGGATTATACTGTGCTTACCATCAGGCATAGAGCAGTCATTTTGCCGTGCTAAAATAAAAATAAAAAAACATTAGGAACATACTTTTTACTGGGTGAAAGATATTCTATATTGTACCTTTAGCAACGTGTATACAAAAATTCCTTATGATCGGCTGAATCGTGAAAGAGTTATAAATAAACAAACAAACACTCATTCGCAATGATAATTTAGGGTTAGCGCTTTTTTTTTTTTTTCTCGAACTGACTACGCTATTGACCCTGCAGGGTCTTCACAGCTTCACCGGACTACTAAGGCGAGCGCTTAAGGCACTCAGCCGATTTGGGGGGGTTAGCGCGTTCCTTCAAAATTCATTATTTAGTTCCAGCAGCGCCATCTTAATGTCATACTTTTTGAAGGACACTTTATACACAGGTACTTCGTACCTCAACGCTCCATTGCCACGTATTAAGCTGTAACAAATTATACAACGTACTCTGTGGTAACAAATATTGTTTCTTAGTAACAGGTAGCCGTCTCAAAAGATTATTATATTTGATACTGGAGAAATTATGGTGCAATGTTCCTTGACTATTGTAACAGTGTCCATTATTGACAATTTAATTATGAGAAACAACTAAAGAGATGAATTCATTGTTTTTAATGAGATAGTTTCTCTAGTGAACCAGTTGTCATAATTTCTAATTTAAAACAAGGAGGAAGGAGGTCACGTGTTCTGTTGCCGCAGATTGTTTTTAAACATCCTTAAGAAAGTTAATATTCAAAGGAAGTGATTGGCATCTTGTTTAAAACTATGTCAATGTTTCTACATCTATATATATATGTTCTTCTTTGAAAATTTTATTGTAAAAAATACCAAAGAAAGGACTACAGTAGTAGAGTGACGCAAATTACGGAAAAATAAAGCTACGTGGTCACAAAAAAATGAATAATTCGTTTTAAATAATAGTAATTGATATCAAGTTAAATTGCATGGATTTAATATTTCCAGTGTTGGTGGAATAACTTAAATGAAAACAGCGCCATCTCTACATTTTAATTCTCACTAAGAAGTAAGTCACAACGCCAGGTATACATAACAGTTAAAAAGATACTCAGTAGATGTCACTTCAATAATTTTTTAACTTTACGACTAGGGAAGCCCTTTGGCAACAAGAAGTTGCCCTAAATTGTAAATTAACTTATACATACAAATTGTAGATGGAGATATTATTAATTTATTACTTTTGTAATTTAACACTGCCAATATTTAAAATTGCTTCACATTAAGGCCTTCAAAGTAGTGTAAATTATGAAGTTAATATTTTGATTGTATGTAAATGGGTATATTGTGATGGTATATTGTTGCTATATGAAATTAAATGTTTTTAATCGACTTCAAAAAAAAGAGAAGGTTATCAATTCGACTGTATTTTTTTTTTTACGTTTGTTACCTCATAACTTTGAACTTGGTGAACCGATTTTGATTATTCTTTTTTTATTTGAAAGCTGGTACTTCCCGTGTGGTGGTCCAGTACATCTCTAGGTAGCACAGATATTCATATGTTTTATTTAATTTGGTTCATTTCATAAACTATTTATTTTCCGCTTTTTAGTGCCTTATGGGTTTTTGATTGATATTGAAGTCGGTTAATACTTTTTTTTGAAAATTTACTTTTGTTAACGTCAGGTGGTGTAATAAAAATTACGGAGTTCGAAGTTCGGGCGTTGATTTCTATTAAAACTATTATTAGTATATTATTGTTTACTGCAGGTTGATAAAAAGTAAACCAGCCAATATAATATATGTCCGGAATTATGTTAGTGGGAAAAATGGTTTTTTTTTTTTTTTATGTCATAGGTGGCAAACGAACAGGTGGGTCACCTGCTGTTAAGTGATCACCACCATCCATGCACACTAACAACCCCAGAGGAGTCGTAAGTGCGTTGCCATCTTTCGGAGGGAAGGGTTAGGGGAGGGAAAAGGAGAGGAGAGAGGAGAGGGGAGGGGAGATGGGTCTCCGGCGCAATATGTATCAATATGGTTATATTGATAACTCATAATGCATATTTCTAATATTCATCTTATTTTATAGGTTTTATCGCCTGACCACAATTTCATCTGATATAAGATGGTTCGTACACTAAATCTAGAGGCATCTGGCTCTCAACTGCAGCTGCCGGAATATACCAATAGGTGCTTGGTAAGAGATTATCAACTTGAGGGTGATGATTAGCCAGGCGGGCTTAGACTTGCTTCTAACGGGATTAGCTTCTATTTCCGTCACCCCGGGTAGTTAAACTGTACAGGCCCATGTGGTGGAGGTGCATTGTTTGTCAGGGGGAGTGTAACACCCACTCCCCCTTGACGGTTCTACCATCTTAACCCTTTAGGGCGCAGTCGGGGTCCCTTAGGACGGGACAATACCTGTTGGAGGAGCAGACGTAACGTCGATTAGACAGTCACTGATCCCCTGGCGAAAAGGTGTAAGAAGGTACCATAGAGTTTTAGTCTGTGCGACTCGGGCATATCCATCCTTTGCTGCGCGGTGTGTTGGATATCCGTTAGGGATTTCCCCATGGACAAAAAAAGGCGGGCTTAGAAAAAGGCTTATTATAATATTTATAGCAACATTTCATTTGTATTTTAATACTAAAAAAAACACTAATGCTACATACGTCTGGGTCAAATAACGCAAGTTTATAAATAGAAAACAAAAATCATCCTATGACTGTTCAAATCTCACCAAAATCTAAGACAAGCGAGGCGAGCGATTATACTTACTTAAAAGTAGAAATTCCCCTGTTCACAGATAAAATTATATTAAATTCTATGCTTCGGATCCGAATACTAGGCTAGGTGGTAGAATTAAATAGTTCAAATTATTAGCTCAGATTACAAGAATATTATTATTTATTTTGGAATTTTGCCGCCCTCGAAATGTGTAGCTCAAGGCGATCAGTCGCAACTGCCTCCTCCATGTAACGCCTTTGCACTAATCTCTATCGTTCGTTGACTTTGTAAAGATCGACAAGGATAGATAATATTACATACACATGTTTGAAAAAATAGATAGAAAATTTATTTCATAATGATGTAGCATTACTTTGTGGCGTAGTCTGGTTTATGCGTGGGCATCTTTGGCTTCGTAGGTAGATGGAAATAACATTTAATTATCTAAAGCTAACAATGAGTAGGTGTGGATCCAAGATATATGGCGTTTGGGGGTGACAGAGCTGTTTCGAGTGCGTAGAATTATGATGGGTTATAAATAACTTGAGCTTCATCCACTCGTATGTCATGAGCAGGCGTTATAGATTTATATTTATTTCGTGAATATTGGAAGGAGATGTTATTATGAGATTTTTAGAAAAGTAAAAATAATTACAACGGTTTGTGTATTTATATTTATTTGGCGTGTCGTTTGAGTTAAG
The DNA here is from genome assembly GCA_015888305.1 of Antheraea pernyi. Lineage (NCBI taxonomy): Eukaryota > Metazoa > Arthropoda > Insecta > Lepidoptera > Saturniidae > Antheraea > Antheraea pernyi. The sequence continues at coordinate 55,305 of MU160795.1, read as the reverse complement.
ACGGAACGATCGTGGAATTTTTAGTAGGCAGTATTTTTTATAATGTTAACATTTACTTGATAAATGTTCCTCATACTTGGGTATAATAACTTTCACGCAGCCGGCGGTACTGAGGTAAATTAAAATAATATTCTTTATTTCCTTATATATTACTAGCTTCTGCCTATGATTTCGTTCGCGTTCAATAATTATTTTGAGCTAACGCTAACAGGACGCTAAGAGGAAAAAGATTTTGAAACATTCTTCATTGAGGCTCCACTCCTATTGGCCTTAACGTGATGGTATATAGCCCATAAACCTTTCTCGATAAATGAGCTATATAAATATGAAATTTTCCGAATCGAACCACTAGTTCCTGAGATTACCCACTACAACGTCACAAATTCACAAACGTTACCTCTTTATAATATTAGTATAGACTAGCAATCGCCCGCGTCGTAGTCTTCGTTTGTATCTCTATTATGGACCATATAAGATAATTATTTCATTAAAAAAATTATGAAATACGTTCTTTGTACTTCTTAGCTGAATTACTATATACCAATTTTCCTAGATTTAGGTTTAAAAATGACAAATTTTCATACAAATTCATCCTCTTTTACACCACGTTTTTTCTTCACCACAGGTTTGATTTTAAAAGTCCTCTCTTAGTGGACACTTATAGTGTAAAAGAAACCTAAATACATGAGCCATTTTTATACATATTTGTAAATTATGATTACAAAGAATAAATATTACGAAGGACGTAGGAGATTTAGAACAAGTCTAGATTTAATCGGGTGCAATGCGAACTCGTTACTACAGAGTTTACAAATATGAACTCTTCAGGTAACCTATTAACGAAGGAATTTAGAAAATTACCCTTAAAAGGGTCTTGTTACTTCGTCAAGCCTGTACCACCCACAGCATACTTTGTTGTGACAGATTTCGCGATCAGCCGGTGATCAAGGGAGGTGGTAAGAATTTGTACCCGACTAGGTCGGTATCTTTAAGCACTTGGTAATAAGTCTGACACAATGGCTCTTTTTTAATTTGTCGAAATAGTTGTTATATTGGATTCTAGCTCACTATCAGACACAGTGCAGTGATTTCTCCATGTTATTATAGATGCAATTGAAAGAAGATTTTGTCTATATTTAAAAATTAGTTGCCAAATATATGTAAGCGCATCACTTCAGGACGCTGTTATTTGGCTGTTTTTTCTTGTATTAAATAAAAAGAGTCTAAATTGATACAGAATCGAATTAGTTTCTCACAACAGAAATCGAACTTACAACTTCCATGGATGACTCAGTAAAATATAAAATAAACGGCAGAGCGAGTCAAAAATAAAAATATGAAATACAAATTATGACAAACCATGCATAATTTAAAGCGCTGTATACCTCAGCTCCGGTCATTTATCAGGCTTATATTAATTAGGGCACTGATATTGCAGCCAGAGAGCTGGTCATTTATTATAAACAGCTACTTAATTGCATGCTCCGTAAACGATACGATATGGGAACACAATGTACGTTTTTGACGTAATATTATGTTGGTAGTTAGAGTATTTTGTGGGGCTTGCCGAGTTTTTTTTAAATATATTATTTAATGTACACTAAATTACCTGATGTTAATTGACAGTGTACCCTAAGATAGTAATACTTTAAGCCTTGAGTGACAGATTTTTATATTATCCGATACGAAATATATATAAGAGTTATTGAGTTATGTATGCTTGGTACACCTATGTGTTTCAACAACTCATATATGTATGAATAGTTAGCTTAGCTTAGGTTAACTCACATAGGTCGCGAATTGCATGTATCAGGCAACAGCCAAAGCCGAGGTGTGCCGCGCACCCTTGAGCTAGTTGTCAAAATAAAATCGATTGAGTGCCTTAAACGCTCGTTTTAGTGGTCCGGTGAAGCTGTTAAGACCTTGCTTGGTCAATAGCGTAGTCAGAAAAAAAAGACGGATTTTTAAGTGCAATTTATTTATTTAACCAACGTACATTGAAGTGTTCAAAGAGACTCTACTGATTCATCGTAGTTTCAAATTTACTGTAGTAGTTTAGTTTAATCTTTTTGAAGATACTTCGTGATGTTTGAGGTCATTACATGTTAATCTGCAACATTTTTTAATTAATTGCATTTTTTTTTATTTAACAGTTACATACCAACAGTGTCAATCGACGTCATGGTCAACTAATCAACCAAGCACGCAGTTTTCAAAATCAAAATACTCTTTATTCAATTTAGGCCCTGAGAAGGCACTTATGAACGTCAAAGCTACCACCGGTTCGGAAAAAGACCCAGTCATCGAGAAGAACCGGCAAGAAACTCGATCTGGTTTATCTTTTCATAATAACTAACATTTTTTTTTATTATTACAACATAATAGACACATAAAGCTACATTCGTTTTTAGTGGCTGCACAGAGAGAGGCGTCACTTCCAGACGTCGCTATCGTTCACATACTGATCCACCCTGTAATAACCTTTATGTATTAAGACCCGCTTGACATAACACTTGAACCTACTATCCGGCAAATCGGTAATGTAAAACACATTACGTTATAAAATCTAACACTATTACCTTAAAAACTGTTACTGGTCTTAGTAAGCCTGAAACATGGAGTGACCAGTTTGTTATGGTATCTGGTATTTACATTATGTCGGTCTTTTACTAAATCTTTTTTAGAGATTTTTTCTAAAGATTATCTAAGTTTTTCCGGTCATACATCAAATTCTCAAGAATATATTGAGAGGGCACAGTTAAAATACCGAATTCCTGAAACTTAGTATTTAATGATTCACGATTCATTTTTAATTCCTTTTGTTGTTTCATTTACTAATATTTCGCTCTTTCTATTCCTTGTTTCAGATTTAATCATGTTTTCTTTTTTCACTCTCTCCTGTTAAATGTCATCTCAGTTTTCACACCTTTTACGCACATATCATTTTTCACACAATCCATCCATACCATTTTCGGTCTTCCTCTATTCGATATATTCGTCCTCCATCATACTCAACACTTTTCTAGTTACATGGTTTTCATCTCTCCGCATGACATGCCCATACCATGCTAACCTATTACTTCTCAACTTCGCTGTCATTGGTGCTATTTTCAATCTTCCTCTCATATACTCATTCTTAATCTCTTTTTTTTTAACTGGAACGGCAATATGATTGTACGGTACCTGATGGAAAGTACAGTACAGTCCGTAAATAACCATTACTGTCGGTGTTAAATAAAAAATTGGAGCATTTAAGGTAATAGGAGAAAAACTAAACTTACAGTGGGACGTGGTAGCTGCCAATCAATTCCAGACGGAAGTGCAAAGTAACGTCTACTATATTATTTAATGATGGATTTCCATAAAGTAACGCCTTCATTAATCAAATGATTCTAATTACATTTCTAAGTCAGTCGCCATTAGCTTAGCGGTTCTATTATTAATTACCATTAACACTACACGTTATTTCGGTCAAATTTTGACCTTTAAACCTTTAGAAAATTAAATATTATGGTGGCGATGGTTATGTATTTAGTAATATATGGACAGTGAAACCAGGTATAAAATCCCTAGTAGCAAGTATTAGGTCCACATATGTCGTTGATATTGCATGCCGGTTGTGTAGTATTGGTGTCAGAACGAAAAGCGTAATTTAAAAAAAAATGCGTGATTTTGATTTTTCAAAGGTCAACATAGAAACATAGAAAATAGAAACAGCGATAATAAAGAAAATCGAATGGCGGGAAAACAAATGAAAAACTATTTTTTTAAAGAAATGTCTTAGTAGAATCCTACAGTTGTTTTTAGAACGAAATGAAAATTAACAATCTTTACACAGTTTCATGAAATAGATTCTCAAAGAATGAGTATTTTATAAACTAGTCCATACTTAAAGACATTACACAAATTTCAACTTAAAAAAAAAAAAATAAGTGAGTAAAATATTATTAAATAAATCCATAATAATCTGTACAAATAATAATTTATCTTTGAAATAATCTCAATTATAGAGGTTATAATACGCAGTGAGGCAGAGAGTATTTAACCCTAAGGATCTTAGTTGTAGAGGTAATTATTACTTTCTAAGAAACAAGTCTTAAATGAAGAAGTTTACTAGCTTTACGAGACAAAGTTTTTTGCTGTAAAAACATTCTATCACGGATTGGATTATAGTGTTTCTTACACAGTTTTCGGCGGAATTATGACCTGTTTTGTAGTGATTTGTATTTATTTACTCATGATCCCTTCATTAGTTCCATTTTGTGTAGTATTCGGTTTTTACATATATAATTAGCGTTTATATGGAAAAACGTTTTACGAAAAATATTATGAAATTATTTATATATTAATACGTGAAGCCTAAATTTGTATCCCTTTTTAACGGAATTGCGCGAATGGATGAACGTGAAATTTGGCATAGTTAAAGTTTATATGGAGGAGAAGAGCAGAAACCTATTTATTTTATATAAAATGCATTAGAAGTACATTAAATTAAATAAAATATGCATTACTCACACTACTGCTTAAATTTTACACAACATATACACACATGTCTATGCAATCTATAAAGGCAATCTGCCTTTTTTCAAAAAACGAGCCTATTCCTTTCTCAAAGGCCGGCAACGCATCTGTGATTCTTCTCGTGTCGCAGGTGTCCATGGACGGTGGTGATCACTTACCATCAGGTGACCCGCATGTTCGTTTGCTGCCAATAGTATAAAGACATTTTGACATCTGTCAATAAAGGACTTCAAAAAAGGTTGTGAAGGAGGTTGCTATGCTCGACTGTATGTATTATTTTACTCTTACGTTCCAAATACCCTTTTTCATTCTACATTCAACAATGATATTAGAACATACAAATATTATTATAATATTTATCCCTTTAAAAAATCAATGAACTATGGTCGAATGTCGACCACTGGGCGCCCACTAGTTAATATTAATCAATGGAAGTATGTACCATTATTATCTAGGGACTTTCACCATTTTAGACCAAAGTGGCCAGTTCGACAAAATGCCAATTTGATATATAAGAACGTAATATTAAGGTGTAATATTGTTTGGTTATTATGGATAAGTGGATATAATGACGAGTGGTCTGAACACCAATTCAAATTAACTTCTTCCTCTTCCTTCCATAACTGATTCAAAAGCGCCGGTCTTGGAGATCGCTGTTATACGGTAAATTAAATATATACACGAACTTAAAAGTTTGTGACACTTCATTATTTATCTATCCCGTATCGTAAAGTTATGGAATAGTCTCCAACACAGTCAGTAAATATCTCAACCGATATTTACGCCCTTATGAGACAGCGGAGAATGGCGATGCTTTGAATATTTCTCGGTTGATGTTATTATTCACCATTATAAAAAAAGAGCCATCAATTTGTTAGAATACTGATGCCATCAAAATGCATGTTTTACCCAATTGATAATGGTAATTAAGTCAGAAAGTATTGTGAGGGACTCTTTTTAAAAACCTTTTAAAACCTTTATTTGTCACATTTGACACTGGCAAAATTGCCTACATAGACAGAACCACAATTTGAAAAAATATCGGTGTTAGGTCATTTGTGATTGAGAGTTGCCATAATCGGGTTTTTATGCAACGTATCGGCGAGATCATGTCGTTTTAGTACTACTATCAGAGAATTCAATTGTGACCGTTAAACTGAGATTTTCGGCCATTTTTAATTGAATATTTCTAAGATTATGTTATATACGTTTCTATTATAAATGATGTATAGATTAAGGTATTGTGAGGTTCGTAAATAATTCGAAACGATTTGTATTTTATTGTAATTGTATATGTGTAATAAAATAAACTTACGTTATATTTGAATTTAAAGAAAAACAATTAATATGGTGCCCTCGTCGCCGTTTCAAACTAGCACTTCCCATCGCTGGCTGGCAGGTCAGCACAACTTAAACCCTAGAAAAGTGGCGGAACTGTAATGTTCTTTAGAACCATTATATGTGTACGCTAACGTTACGGTATGGGTTACCCAGCACGGTTTTCCCTCAGAGATATAACTTGGGGTTCTTCAAAAACATACTGAAACTTCAAGGTTGGCAACATATCAGTAAAGCCCTTGGTGTTGCATTTGTTCTTAGGCGACGGTAACCATTTACCATCAGGTGGATCACCCGTTTCTTAGCTGCCTTTTGTCACAAAAAAAATAAGAATGTAAAGAAATAATAATAGTGGTCGGTCCAGTAGTAAATATTTGACCACAATAAGAGTTAAGGGGGGTATAAACTTTTTTATTTTTTACAATACAAATTATTATGTGTATTGAGTATTGTACATATAATCAAACTTCCTCTGATATATTCATTCCTAATCTTATCCATTCTAGTTACACCACACAGCAACCTTAACATTCGCATCTCTATCGCATGTAGTTTTCTCTCATCCGTCTCTTTCGTCGCCCAGCATTCAGATGCGTCCAACATGACTGGTCTCATAATAGTTTTATACACCTTCCCTTTGAGGTTCAAGGGCATTTGTGGTTCACAAGCTACACCAGACACCCTTCGCCATTTCATCCACGCTGCATTTATCCTATTCCGCACGTCCTTGTTTATGCAACCATCGTTTTGGATCAGAGAACCGAAATACCGGAAATCAGAGCAGGTTGGTAAGGATATACCATTTAAAGCTATAGGTGAAAAACTGGACGGACCACCGATGTCGCAAAACAATTGTTCAATTTTTAGTCTACTGATTTTCAAACCAATATTCCCCAGTTTTTCTCGCCATAGACTACTGAAATGCCGAATTAGTGAGGTTCTACTGTAAATATAATCCTAATCATCATATCAGCCTATAAGAGACAGACTGCAGAGTTATATGCCCCTTCCCGAAAGAAGGTATGGGCATAAACACCACGCCAGCCCACGACGCGTTGCAGATTTCAAACTAAGAGAAATCTACAGATTTTTTTTTTATGTCATAGGTGGCAAACGAATATGTGGGTCACCTGATGTTAAGTGATCACCACCGTCCATGGACACTAACAACACCAGAGGAGTCGCAAGTGCGTTGCCACTCTTTCGGGGGGAAGGGTTAGCACTGTTACTTCATGTCGGTTTTCTATGAGAGGGTGGTACTACCCCGAGCACACCGACCCATTCGTGCTGAAACCAGTAATAGCTTCAGCGTGGCACTACCACCATTAAACTTCAGCGTGGCTGTACCACCATTAAGCTTCAGCGTGGCTCTACCACCATTAAAATTATTGTTTATAATTCAGGTTTGTATTTTCCCATATAAGGTGGTACCACAAGAACATTTCTGAGAGTTAGGTTTCCTCGCGATATTTTCCATCACCATTAGTTAATAGCATTACTAATTTAATTGCGTAAGTGTATGCGAATTCCGACAAATTATTTGAAAGATGCCGAGTTTCGAACGTGTACTTATCAAATTTATATTCTATCGGTCAATTCATTCGACCACTGCGGCTTACTTTATACTAGTTAGTTGTTACTTGAAAAATGTGTACGATGAGAGAGATGGCCGCGACTTGATACAAACATTTATATTTTATTTGTGTAATAACGATTGCGAAGAAAATAAATATAATATGATGACGTGTGCATAAATAAAAGAAAAGTTAACTTTTAAATTGAACTAAGGAAAAGAAAACATTGGAAGAACCATAGAAATGATTAACAAACAGAATAGAATAAACCAAAATAAATTCTGACCATCGCCGGTCGCCGCTGCCATGCCGGCCTGCGAAAAGCTGGATATGCACAGGCTGATCCCGAAACGCGACCTGCAAAAGCTAATCACTATGACGGTCTTTTTCGCCATATACACTAAAACGCCATAGAAACTTTAGTATTACAGCTAAACACAACAAAAAGCCAACGTCACCTGCTTTCGCCATTGCCTCGTTCGTTATTCAGCAGGGTGCACCACGTGCAGGTGAGGTTGGTTTGGATGTCTCAAGCCTTAGATGTTATTTGACACACCTTACACCCCAAAAACCAAAACACTTACTCAATAATGGCAGTAATAATCTAGAAGATAGCTTGTAAAAAAAACATTCGTTATTTTATTGTTTACCGAATCACAACATTTAAAGTAAGCAGCGTCGGCCCATATAAGGGGCGGTGCTTGCCGTGTTGACTCACTCTTTCGGTGGCCGTCATATCGTGCGATAGCTCTGTCCGAACGAGCGTCTGTTATTTAATGAGTGACTAATTGTTAGAATTGATGATTCTTAGCAGTTTATACCTAAATTGGCCAGTTCTGTTTTTAATAAGCAATAATTGTTTATTTTTGTTAAAAATTGCTAACAATGTTGTTCAAAATTGCTAACAATATTATATTACTTATTCCTACACACCTGCAAAATTTTTTTACAACAATATAAAAAGAATATACACTTTAGATTTACATTCTTATTATTTTTACGTAATATAGTTAGGTTTTTGTGTGCAGGTGAAGTGGATGGAAATAATACCTACCACGAAATTTCTAACAAGGGTGACTCTTGTTAGAACATTGAAATTATCACAAAACATTATCACAAGATGACTGCACTGTGCCTGATGGTAAGCAGAGTACAAACCAAAAACAATGGCGACCACCGGGTGACACACTATCCATCGCCGGTCGCCGCTGCCATGCCGGCCTGCGAAAAGCTGGATATGCACAAACTGATCCCGAAACGCGACCCGCAGAAGCGAATCACTATGACGGTCTTTTTCGCCATGTACATACTTGTTGCGACCCATATAGGCTGTAAAACCCTACCACCCTGCTTTCGCCATTGCCTCGTTCGTTATTCAGCAGGGTGCACCACGTGCAGGTGAGGTTGGTTTGGATGTCTCAAGCCTTAGATGTTATTTGACACACCTTACACCCCAAAAACCAAAACACTTACTCAATAATGGCATTAATAATCTAGAAGATAGCTTGTAAAAAAAACATTCGTTATTTTATTGTTTACCGAATCACAACATTTAAAGTAAGCAATTTGCGTTATATCACTTAGTTAAAACCGGTTTACAGTAATTCTAAGTAAAGTTAAGGTGACTGTAACTTCCTTACCTGCTTCGTTAGTAAATAATTGGTAATTAATGAAAATGGCACCCGATACGGGCACGCCATTAGCCTAATTTCGAAGTAGATTGCTGTAAAATTATAGTTGCTGAGAAAATGTCGATGGAACACGAATATATCTTCAAGCTGTAATTTTATTTTTTTCGAGTATTTTGATTTTAACATATTTATAATATTTACATAAAATTTGCTGAAATGCGCTCGCGGTTTCGCTCGTGTTCATGTAAATTAGATCAATCCCACGCTACCTACTTATTTCTGGATGAAGGGTACAGAGTCGTATGTGTAGTTAACGCGTGTAAGTGTAATAAACAAATAAATATTCTCATTTATAATATTAAGTAAAGATATAAAACATAATATGTGAAGTTATTATACAAGTAGAATTTGTATCCCTCGTTAGGCGCCACTTTGCTGAGAACAAATGAGGATTTTCTAAGTGGTAAAGCCACGTCGAAGCTATTACTAGTTTCAGCATGGATCAGTCGGCTCGCCAGGAATAGTACCAACCTCTCACAGAAAAGTGAGAGCGCCGGAAGCCCACCTCCCCTCTCCCCCTCCTCCCCCATTCCCGGAAGCCCACCTCCCCTCTGCCCCTCCTCCCCCATTCCCCAAACACAGGCTGGCATCGCATTTGAGACTCCCTGGCTGTGGTCGTGTCTATGGACGGCGGTGATTACTTAACATCAGGTGAACCACATGTTCGTTTGCCTCCTATGATATTAAAAAAAATGAAGCGTGTTTCAGTATGTTCATACTGGTTATTGGGTAATGCATCGTCTAGTTACCTGTTGGAAAATCAAGAGATAAATATATACAGATAGATCGATATTAGCATTACCGTATATTAGTGGTGAACGTTAACTATTGTTATATTATTTTGGAGAATATTTTATTAACATAACTCGGGCGCACTATTTCGTTTCGATATGGATATCGAATATTTATTAATAAAACAGTCTACTTCGAGTTCTTTTCACTTTAAAATATGGCCATACGTTATATATTAACGCTGTTAGTGGAAACATGAAGGAACTATTGCATAAAGGAATAATTAATATTTTAAAATTAAAGTCATACCAGAAGTTAACCTTCAATTCGATAAAGTACAAAAAACTATAAACACAAGAAACGAAATATAAGGGATAGTTTTTAAAGACATGTGAGGAATACTATATTTTTTGTTTTTTTTTTTCTCGAACTGATTACGCTGTTGACCTAGCAACTTAGCAGCTTCACCGGACTGTGAACACTATAAAAAAAGTGTAAGAAATATCACTACATATTATAAAACAAAGTCCTATGCCACGTACGATTGTCTGTTCGCGATAAACTCAAAAACTACTGAACGGATTTTCATGCGGCTTTTACCAGTAGATAAAGTGATTCGTGAAGAAGGTTTAGGTATATATTTTGTCACGATTTTTTTTATTATCAGAGCGGAATAACGTCCGTCGGGCCCGCTAGTATGAATATATTAGACAACTTGGAAAAAAGACCCATCGACGCTTATCCCAGTGACAGAATTTATCTACCTATATCATTGGATATAATTACAGTTTCCCAACTATCCCCAAATTATAGATGGTGGTAGAGCCACGCTGAAACTATTATTGATTTCAGCATGAATGGGTCGGCTCGCCCGGGGTAGTACCACCCTCTACTCAAAAACTACTGAACGGATTTTCATGCGGCTTTTACCAGTAGATAAAGTGATTCGTGAAGAAGGTTTAGGTATATATTTTGTCACGATGTTTTTTATTATCAGAGCGGAATAACTTCCCTCGGGCCCGCTAGTATAAATATATTAGACAACTCGGAAAAAAGATCCATCGACGCTTATCCCAGTCACAGAATTTATGTACCTATATCATTGGATATAATTACAGTTTCCCAACTATCGCCAAATTATTAATTTTCAGTAATCTCTTCGCTTGATGTGGGTCCACGTGACGTCACCTGTATCCATAACAGCCCATACTTTGAATAATGTAGCCACTATAGGTCCATAGTTATAGATAATTCATGGATTCTCGTGTAATCCATCCAAGCGCGGCCAGTTCGTTGGATGGAAATGTAAAATTGGAGATCGTAAAGGCTAAACGAAAGCAGTATTGCAGACCACCGGATTCGGAATAAATAAAATGCTAATCCGTTTCCCCTTTAGTGGAGGTCATCGGTTCTCAACTTTTTTAGTTTTGGCTCCCGCTAAATAACCCAATAAAAATTTTTGCATGACACTTAATATGCTAATTTGTCTTTTCTCAAATTCTAGATGTACCTCTATTGTATTTAAATAAGTTATATGTACATATGAGCGGATTCACAAGCTATAAAAAATATTAAAAGTAATCACCTACATGGCTCAAAATATTATTTTATTTTGTAGACACTACATGGGTCCTTGTTAAAGTTTGTGCAGACAATCTTGTCGTTCAAAAGAAACAAAGTATAATTGTTTTCTATGGTACTACCCCGGGCGAGCCGACCCATTCATGCTGAAACCAATAATAACTTCGGCGTGGTTCTACCACCTACGTAATGGTTATAGTTATGCGATAAACTTATGATTTTGCAAATTCAACCTTATGTGAATTATTTTTTTACAAGGATGCAAGCGGCGCTAGACTCTTTGAAATGAGTGAATAATTCAAAATTAGGGCACTCATTTTTGTGTGCCGGCTGTGAGACATTACATATTGGGTTTTTGTTTTTTGTGTTCATTGATAATACGAAACGGAACTCTCCCTTTCTTTCTATCTTCACTATCGTTGTATCTCGCTTTCAAGTTCCGTTCGAGTCGCTCGATCACACGTTTTCGTAACGCTCCCGTGACGCATTCGCCAGTTTACTCCCCAAGTCAAGTGTGCGTAAAGAGGTATTACTTCGATATGCTTAAAAGTTAGTGGGATAATAATGTTCAGGTCAGCGTATCCGTTGGGGCGGGAGGAGTGGCACCGCGTGTCGGTGAGCAGGTCGGGGCGGCGCGGCACTCTGTCCGTACGGGGAGCTCGTGCCGTGACGTCATCGCGCTCGGTGACGTCACGCGGGGCCGCGCGCCGCCTCGCGCTGCACCAGCCGCTGCTGCTGGGCGGCGCGCCGCACCCGCTCCCGTCACGTCTCGCCCTAAAGACATCTTTCAGCGGGTGCATTGGACAGGTACCTCCCCCCTCATATTCCCCCAAACATCCCCCAAAGTCTAATGAGAAATAGTGGGAGTTTTGGTGCAATCTTAGACTGCCGTATAATGGATTCATATCAAATCAAATCACACTTATTCACACACTTTATTCTATTTAGGCCGTAGGCGCTCTCACTGACCGAACGAAACGCAACAATGCAAGCACTGTTACTTCACGTTGGTTTTCTATGAGAGGGTGGTACTACCCCGGGCGAGCCGACCCATTCATGCTGTAACCAATAATAGTTTCAGCGTAGCTCTACCACCATTAATCACACACGTTAATCAAACAGAATCCATTTTTCATCGCAGGTAACAATGCGGGTCAAAATTCCTTCATTTGTGTGTCTGTTGCGCAGTGCAAGGCACGTCTCGACGCGTATTTCGCGCTGGCAATCATTGTGTTCGTGGGGGCACCCATTTGTCAAGCTTTTTTACCTTGCCAATTTGACGCAAATGGACCAATATTGTTTTGACGCTAACGTCGAAAGCTGCTGCTAATTCAGCCGTAGATTGTGTATCATCAGCTTCCACAATCGCCTTTAATTCGTCATTGTCGACCAAAGTCTTGGGACGACCGCGAGGTTCATTTTTCAGGTTGAAATTCCGAGAACGGAAGCGAGCAAACCAATAACAGGTGGTGCGTTGGTTTGTAGTGTTAGCTCCGTAAACGTCGTTGATGTTGCGTGCCGCTTGTGCCGCGTTGCTGCCACGACGGTACTCATATTCCATAATTACTCGAATTTTTAACGTATCCATATTAACAAAAAAGGTTTAAAATTCGATGAAAATGTGACACTAATCAATAAATAAATTACTAATTTTGGAAAAAGAATTCCATGTTTTTAAAATAAAATTAATTTGAAATTAGAATTCTTAGCCAAACAAAAATTATTTTCATTTGTAATGACCAGTACTGCAGAACGGCAATTTTTTATTTTATTATTTAAACCCTATTACCCTTACAACCTATTATTTACACATCACAACAACAGACATCTCAGAAATAAATGTTCATTATAAAAGATCATAAACTAGTACCTATTTCTATTCACTTTTTTAAAATAGTTACACTTGATTTCCTACTATCTTCAACAATTTAAATTATTATACGTTTACTTTAGTTCAAATTTTAAATATTTAAAAAACGTATCTGAAATCGATTTCATATTAAAATATTATTATATAATTAATATAAAGTAAAATGATACACCACATACCATGAGTGAAATTATAACTCCACTATGTTTTTCTAATAAATTAGAACACGAAGTATTGATAGTGCTCTTTTAAGTGTCTAGTGGCATGAGTATCATTTCTATTAATAGTTGTAGTTACTCGAAGAGCTAGAGAGGATGCCTAGAATCTTAAAATAGCCTATAACAAATTTGAAAACGACTCGAGTAATCTATATTTTGTTGTTACTTAATATTGGTTAATTTTGGAACGCTCGTCATTAAAATAAAATAATATCAATAAAACGATATTCTGAATTCGGTATATATATATTCTTTTCTAACTCATTGTAACCCCCTTCCATATTTCTGAATGCGTCCCTTTTATGGGTCGCGACCGCGAGGTTGAGAAACGATGGTTTCGAAGTTAAGCCAATAATGTCGATCTCATACCTACACAGACCGCTCAGAGTGCTTAAATGATATCGGATAAGTTTAGCCGTTATGTCTTATTGTCTTTTCTTTCTTTGATGTAGCAACATTGTTATTTACTTCGGCAATTAGGAGATATCTATTCTATTCTTTTTTTATTTGTTTTAATCGTAGCGCAGCAAAGTGATTGTACTGTGCCTGATGGTGAGCACAGTACAATCCAAAAACAACGGCGACCACCGAGAGACACGCTATCCCTCATCGGTCGCCTCTGTCATGCCGGCCTGCATAAATGTCTCTTCACGTTACGCTTGAAGGACCCCATATTATAGGAAGGAGGGAACGCACTGGCCGGGAGATTGTTCCACAGCTTCAGGGTACGGCAGGCTATATATAATTAACTAATTTACTAGATATTCCCAGCGGGTTTATTAGCATTTAATTATTGTTTTTATTTTTATTTTATTTTGATCACGCGACTGAACTGCGCGGCGTGTATTTTTATGCTTGTTAACTTAGGCATCAATAGTTTGGACTTTCTCGGTAATAATCGTTTCTGGTCGGGCGTCCAATCCACTCTCGGCTCCCTATGCCTTATAACGCATTACTTCTCGTCCGCACTATTATTTCGTTCGTTTAGCGCACTTTATGACCCACACTTTGAGGTTATATAGCGTATAATCTTCTTAAAGAAATACGCTATAAAACGCAAAAATATCTTTTCAAAATCTAACTGGCAGTTAAATATTCGTTCAAACAAAGAAAAGAAAACAATCTCATGAAGTTTATAATATTAGTCTAGCTAGTTCTTAAGTAGGTGTAATCCACAATAACTTATTAGCTGCTGTAATAAAAGTTTCTAATAAAACGGTATGTTGGTGTAGAATTCTTTCTTAGAAGAAATAAAATTCATCTCATATTTTACAGGGGGATATTAAGAAAGCAATTGCCCTGGATAAATTTATCCACGTCACATATTGTAGCTCGACTCTACGCGTAAATCAAATCGTCGAGTTCTGATTTTTTTATTTATTTATGTGATTATGTGACTGATGATAGAGCTTACTAAGAAGTAATTTTTTTCAAGCATCCGTATTTCCCGTTTGTATTTGATTTTTTTTATAAGTGACTACTCAGAAGGAAAGTGCTGTTTTTCAAATATTTATACATATAATTCTTTTGTATGTGTGTTTCTGCTCCCAATCCGCTGGAAAGACTTTTTTTTTGTGTGTTCAGGTTGTTTCCATAATGGTTTAGATACATAATTGGATGCGACAGGTGGCGCTGGCGTCAGGTTTCAGGATTTTTTTGTAGTCAAAACTTCTTAAAGCGCGTTGGCGGTATTTTTGGCAGGAGATATATTTATAATTTTGCGTCATGCCTTGCCAGGAAGCGTGACCGTATTGCGCTTGCGTGGCTTTCGTCAGACTAGCGTCGCGTATTAAAGAGGCCTGTGTACATCTAATATTGACATTTAGTGATGAGATTTTGCAGCCCATCATATATTTGATGAATTAATAAACAGTATAAAATCATATGTAATGATTATTCGGAATGCCAACAGATGTGACAGAGAGATTAGTCTCTCTGTCTGACAATAATTTCAATTCAATAATTAAGAAATTTAAATAATTCACACTGTAATTAATTTAAAAATTCAAAAGAGATCACAGTTGAAATAACATTGTTATAACTTATGTCGCCAGCTCTTAGGACTGTCTTAAGAAATTTAAATAATTCACACTATAATTAATTTAAAAATTCAAAAGAGATCACATTGTTTTCACTTATGTCGCCAGTTCTTATGACTGGCGTGACATTTTTCTATTTTTAAGACATACCCCGTTTGCCGGGTCCGTTAGTATATCTACACATAAAAATCTATTGCAAAATGTATGTAGGCGCATTACTTTAGAACGGCTGCATCTATTTGGTTAGTTCCGTTATTGTTGTGTTTACATCTGTCAGGATAAGGTTCGTGTGGAAGAAAATGTTTGAAAATTCTTACGGAAAAATTAAAAAACTGGGTTCAAAAATCTCTATCTCTATCTCTCTCTCTGGGTTCGAAATAAGCGATAGAAGTAGTACGATAGTAGACAACAGATAGGAGATCTTCAAAAATATTGTCGGAATTGACAAATTGATGTTCAGTTCACATTTCATTTAATTATATTCGTACTTGATTATTATGGAGAGACTTGATCTAATTTTCTTTATTATTACACCCGTACAAAGCCGGGGTGGACAGCTAGTGTTTAATATTTGGTACATTTTGTAGTATAAACTGTTTGATGGATTTTATCTTTAATTTCGCCTTAGTTGTAGGAATAACATGAGGTACCTATATTATAAATTTTTGTAAAAAATATATAGAACGTCTATAATAAATAAAAAAGTGGATAAAAGTAAGTTTTTCACTTACAACTACTCAGCTGAATACTATAACTGAGTAACTTGTTTGTTTATAAAGCTACCAAAAAGTTACAATGTTTTCGAAGCAGTTTTTTTTCTTTATTAGTTTCACTTGTTAAAAATGTGATTGTCAGCATCTGAGTGACTGTGTAAGTGCATTGCGTACTTATTGTAAGTGCAGGTATTGTCATTTTTCCAAAGCAGTATGAGTTATGCGACACTTTGAGGGTGCGGTGTCTTATGTAGCGGTTTAGATGAAAATTGTTACATTAGTTTTATAACGTATAAAAGTATTTGTTCCTCTTCAGTTTTTATATATCTATCAGTATGTTCTTTCGCCTTAAATAGTACTTTGATAAATACCTTAATTAGATCTGTATTAATAGTTCTTATTCTATATTTTACTATTTTCAATTTGACATTAAAAAAATTTCCCGAGAGATTTTTATTTTCGCGGCCTAGTTTCTGTTTTCAAACAAAAAACAATCCCAGAGGGGTAATTTTAAACACAGTAATGGCTTTTTCTTTTTTCTCTGTAGACTCTTCTTAGATCGCACCTCTTTTACCTGATTTCGATTGTTTCACTACTGAAAAATCGTTTTAAGTTTAGTGCAGTTTGTGACTGTAGTCGTTAATTTATGGTAAATGAGATAGTAGTGATCATTTTCATCGCATAATTAATGCTATTTTGATTCCAACCGTGGCAGCGCGATAGGTCTTGGTGTAGTCACGCCTGTTAGAGCTGCCGAATTAAAAATGCCGATGACTCGGCAATACCGAGTTCAGATACCCATCTTTAATAAACCGTTTCATCTGTAATAAACCGGAGTTATTGGTGTTGGAAAACAATATAGAGAATCTATAGCTTGGTGGTAAGTGTAAGTTATTTATTGCGGGCAGGCTACAGGTGCGAAATGAACACTGAGATTTTATTTAATAGGATTCTCTCATAAAGCTCCCTTAAGTAGCTCGGGGGTATACCCCTTATGGTTGTATTTTTTTTTTATATTACCACGGCAAAATGAATGCACTGTGCCTGATGGTAAGCACAGTACAATCCAAAAACAATGGCGACCACCGAGTGACTTACTATCCATCGCCGGTCGCCGCTGTCATGCCGGCCTGCGAAAAGCTGGATATGCACAGGCTGATCCCGAAACGCGACCCGCAGAAGCGAATCACTATGACGGGCTTTTTCGCCATATACATGGTGGTTGCGACCCAGTCAGGTTGTAAAACCCTACCACCCCACTTTCGCCATTGCCTTGTTCGTTATTCAGCAGGGTGCACCACATGCAGGTGAGGTTGGCTTGGGTGTCTTAAGTCTTAGATGTTATTTGACACCCCTTACACCACAAAGAAAACAAAAGAAAAAATTATAGTTAAGTTATGATGGCTTTGTTGATAGCATGTTCTGACACCGCATCGATGGACGTAGGTTCGAATCCTTACAAATGAGTCGGGGCTTTCGGTGAAGGAAAATAGCGTGATGAAACCACATCATGGTGGTTGGGCTTATTCTAAGTCCATCTGGGAAACTACTACTCTCAAATAGGAAATTTATCGTCAAGCACCAAAGTGGTGTGTCCCACCAGCTGCACTGGAAAGCCAGTCTCCTCTAGGTTTGGCGTGTTTACTATCTTAGACCACTTCGTCATTTAACATCAGGTGAGATAGAACGCTAAAACTTATAAAGGATAAAAAATCTACTTTTGATTAACATGTATGACAATTTAATAACCATCGTGGTGATCTCCAAACAATCTATAATTATTTAAGCTAAGCAGACCCAATAGAATTGGCCTAAATAGACTAAGGTTAAAAGTACACGTAAATATAAGTTGAGAGTTTTGCGAGTGATTATATTAAAATCGTTTTAGTTGCGCCGTTCGCGATTCTTTCCACCTCGCTTATTGCCCTTTTATTTCTGGCAGATGCATACACTCATCATCACGTCACGCGATGATAAAGAAGCCTCCGTGCCGTGTTCGCGAAGAGTGGATTCTTTCGCTTGGTAGAGAGGGTAGCAATAATCGCATCGTTTCACATAGTGCGTACCGACATACTTTTATAGTCAAATATCGTTGTGTGTGACAATTTCAATCTAGACTTTAGTGTCCGTCAGTGTGGTGACGGAGAACAATCTGTGCAATGCGTCGAGAACATGCACCTAGCCGGCTAGCCACGTGAAACTGCAACGCCACGAGGTATGTGCCAATTTTTTTTCCCTATATTGTCTCCATTGTAATATAGCTGATCACAATATAGTTTAGCATAAAATTCGCAAATACAGTCCACTCGTAGTATAGAACCTCAATGGCACCGAGAACGCAACGGCGCCACCACGTTTTTATTCTTAATATGGGAACAATTCACATGTCTTGAAATGAATGTAAGTTTGCAATAAAATCGCGATAAAGCGGACCACGCTATAGTAGTTTTATTGAAAGAGTGCCTTTCACTTTGCAAGCGCATTTTTCATATACTAAAGAAGCACCGTCACTGCTGCGTACCTACTCATTTACGAAGAAACGTTTGCTGTTAAGAAGTTGCGTAGTGCATTATAACTGCAAAAACTTATCCGTGCAAAGTGAGAAGCATTACATTTCTTGGGTTTTGTTTTGTGGGAAATATTGTGCTTACATATTTAAGTAGAAGAGAAAGATAGGAGAAAAAGTAGTAATTTATCTTTCGGAATGGCATGTAGTCGGTACGATCTTGTGTTTTAAATATAATTTATATAATGCGATCACACGTATATTAGTATTTCTCGTGATATTAGGCGGATGTACGAGCCTGGAACTCCGCCAGGACTACGGCGCTGGGCAATCGTATCCAGAAGCATGCAGAGAGACTCAACTACGAGATAATCCGACCAGATGAGCCCACACACCACGGGCTAGGAGCGCCCTATAAGATTGCTACAGCGACTACCACCCCCGCCCGCCTGCAACGTTTAATTCAATCCTTCCTGGGCAACCGTCGTGTTAGAGTAAAAGTTGAAAGTGAGACATCCCGTGAAGCGGTGGTGCGTGCAGGAGTACCGCAGGGCAGCTGCCTATCACCACTACTCTACGCAATATATACTAACGACATCCCGACGGTCGGCAAAGCGAATCTCGCACTGTTTGCCGACGATACTGCCTACTGGGCGACGTCCATCAACCGCAAGAGAGCCGCATCATTACTGCAACCCACACTCGACGCACTACCCGAGTGGCTGTCCAAATGTCCAAACCTACACCACCCCTGTCACCCCAAGGTCAAACCCTGCCGTGGAGGAATGAGGTTAAGTACCTTGGAGTCACGATTGACAGAGGTCTGACCTTCCGAAAGCACGTAGACAGCATCATCGCGCAAGCGAAATTGGCGAGGAGAGTGCTGCGCCCAGGCTCACCTCGAGACTTCCCTATCGCACCAAACTAGGCCTCTACAAGACGTACGTGAGATCACGACTCACGTACGCAGCCCCGGCTTGGTTCGGTTGCGTATCAGAATTTTTAAAACGCAGATTACGAACTCAACAAAGCCAGACGCTCAGAACGATCGTCGGGGCCCCGCGTTACGTCATGAACGCGATGATCGCTCGAGATCTGCGAATAGAGAGCCTAGACGAGTTTATAAGCAGCCTCGCCACTAATATGTTTCGTAGAGCGGACGCTTCGGCGAATGTACACCTCCACGACATAGCGCCGCTCCATACAAGACCCAGACGTCAGCAACGTCAATAACATAGAAGACCAACCTACTAGCAGGAGAAAGATAGTGAAAACACACGCACGCACACTTATTCGCTCGCTAGAGCGAGAATAAATGCGCAGAGCGCCGATTTCCCGAAGGAGGTTTAAATAATAAACCCCCGCCAACCGACACGCCCTATAGTAGGGCGGCGAACATAGTCCACCGTCAGAGGGTTTACCCTGACACGGTTTCCCCACACCCGTATTAACGGGAGTGAGAAGAAAGCAATTGATTGATTAGGCGGATGTAATCCAACTGCCCAAAACTTTGGTAGGTGGTAGAGAAACGCTTAAGTTATTATTGGCTTCAGCATGAATGGGTCGGCTCACCCGAGGTCGTACCACCCTCTCATAGAAAACCGACGTGAAGTAACAGTGCTTGCATTTTTGCGTTGCGTTCGGCCAATGAGAATGCCGGAGGCCCACCGGCCCCCCTCCCTTCCTTTCTCCTCTCCCCCCTATCTCCCTTTCCCCCAAACATAGACTGGCAACGCACTTTCGACTCCCCTGGTGTTGTTAGTGTCTATGGACTGTGGTGATCACTTAACATCAGGTGACCCGTCTGCTCGTTTGCCTCCTACTAATAAAAAAAAAACTATGATTTTATATTCTATAGATATTCTAGATTGTAAAGTATTGACAATTTAAAGTGAGCTATTATACATCTGATGTATTTACATATTTCAATAAATCATGCTGAAGTCTTCAAACCTTGTCTTATTGTCGTACTACTACGCACATGTACTACTCTATAATATATAATATAATAATGCATGCATGCATAATGCTCCTCAATGTTGGTACTAAATCTCTTCAGTACATTTGCTTGTGTAACTAACTGCCTTGTAAGTAGTAAAAGTACTAAATAAAATATTTAGGTGGAAGGATATCCTAATCCTCAGTAGTAATTAGTCAAAGCCAGAATTTAGAGTAAGTTATCTATATATTTTTATGTTTGCTTTCTTGGATTTCTGTCAAAATAAATAGCTAATATTAGTTATTTATTGCGGGCAGGCTACAGGTGCGAAATGAACACTGAGATTTTATTTAATAGGATTCTCTCATAAAGCTCCCTTAAGTAGCTCGGGGGTATACCCCTTATGGTTGTATTTTTTTTTTATATTACCACGGCAAAATGAATGCACTGTGCCTGATGGTAAGCACAGTACAATCCAAAAACAATGGCGACCACCGAGTGACTTACTATCCATCGCCGGTCGCCGCTGTCATGCCGGCCTGCGAAAAGCTGGATATGCACAGGCTGATCCCGAAACGCGACCCGCAGAAGCGAATCACTATGACGGGCTTTTTCGCCATATACATGGTGGTTGCGCCAGTCTGGCTGTAAAACTCTACCACTCCGCTTTCGCCATTGCCTCGTTCGTTATTCAGCAGGGTGCACCACGTGCAGGTGAGGTTAAAAGTACACGTAAATATAAGTTGAGAGTTTTGCGAGTGATTATATTAAAATCGTTTTGGTTGCGCCGTTCATGATTCTTTCCATCTCGCTTATTGCCTTTTTATTTCTGGCAGATGCATACACTCATCATCACGTCACGCGATAATAAAGAAGGCTCCGTGCCGTGTTCGCGAAGAGTTGATTCTTTTGCTTGGTCGGGTGGGTAGCAATAATCGCATCGCTTCACATAGTGCGTGCCGAGTCCGTCAGTGTGGTGACGGAGAACAATCTGTGCAATGCGTCGAGAACATGCACCTAGCCGGCTAGCCACGTGAAACTGCAACGCCACGAGGTATGTGCCAATTTTTTTTCCCTATATTGTCTCCATTGTAATATAGCTGATCACAATATAGTTTAGCATAAAATTCGCAAATACAGTCCACTCGTAGTATAGAACCTCAATGGCACCGAGAACGCAACGGCGCCACCACGTTTTTATTCTTAATATGGGAACAATTCACATGTCTTGAAATGAATGTAAGTTTGCAATAAAATCGCGATAAAGCGGACCACGCTATAGTAGTTTTATTGAAAGAGTGCCTTTCACTTTGCAAGCGCATTTTTCATTTACTAAAGAAGCACCGTCACTGCTGCGTACCTACTCATTTACGAAGAAACGTTTGCTGTTAAGAAGTTGCGTAGTGCATTATAACTGCAAAAACTTATCCGTGCAAAGTGAGAAGCATTACATTTCTTGGGTTTTGTTTTGTGGGAAATATTGTGCTTACATATTTAAGTAGAAGAGAAAGATAGGAGGAAAAGTAGTAATTTATCTTTCGGAATTGCGTCTAGTCGGTACGATATTATGTTTTAAATATGATTTATATAATGCGATCACATATATATTTAGTATTTCTCGTGATATTTGGCGGATGTTATCCAACTGCCCAAAACTTTCATGCACCCTCGGCTCATCCGAGATAGTACCACCCTCTCATAGAAAACCGACGTGAAGTAACAGTGCTTGCATTTTTGCGTTGCGTTCGGCCAGTGAAAATGCCGGAGACCCACCGCCCTTCCCTACCCCTCTCCTCTACCCCCTATCTCCGTTTCCCCTAAACATAGGCTGGCAACACACTTTCGACTCTCCTGGTGTTCTTAGTGTCTATGGACTGTGGTGATCACTTAACATCAGATGACCCGTCTGTTCGTTTGCCTCCTACGACCTAAATGATTTTATATTTTTATATCCTATAGGTATTCTAGATTGTAAAGTATTGGCAATGTAAAGTGAGCTATTATACATCTGATGTATTTACATATTTCAATAAATCATGATGAAGTATTCAAACCTTGTCTTTATGTCGTACTACTACGCACGTCTGCTACTCTGTAGCATAATGCTCCTCAATGTTGGTACTAAATCTCTTCAGTACATTTGCTTGTGTAATTAACTGCCTTGTATAATAAATACTAAAAGTACTAAATAAAAAATTTAGGTGGACGGATATCCTAATCCTCTCACATAAATATGAAAGTTTATCAGTTGTAATTAGTCAAAGCCAGAATTTAGAGTAAGTTATCATTACATTTTTATGTTTGCTTTCTTGGATTTCTGTCAAAATAAATAGCTAATATTAATATAAATTTTGGGTAGAATATATTAAGCATTATGTCTGTAATTTATTCCTCTAATATATAATTCTAAAAATTCATCTAAATAAAAATAATACCAATATATTGATTTTTACTTTGTAACATTTAAACTTTAAATAATGCTGTTTCTTTGGAAGGTATGAATACTGTACGAATAGACTTAGCTCCAAATTGACCTGAGTCTTCGTTGAAGGAAAGCATCGTGGTGAAACTATAGTTAAGTAATATATAATTTTATCTTAAGCACGCTTGGTTAGGTACAATCCTCATCCTCTCTCTTAGTCTTTAATCTGTCGCCAAGTTGTATTCCCCCATCAGTTCTCTAGGAACATACTGAAATTTACATTTTGATTGTTTGTATTTGTTGTTTGTATTTCTTTGTATTAAAACTTTCAATGTATTAAATACCTTTTTTGGTACAAACATCAATTATTTATTAACGAAAGCAATATATACTTAACTAAGCCAAATCAACCAAGTTTAACACTATAAAACTTAATTCAAATAGTCCAATGATTATTTTACTTCCACATTTTAATTTCAATATACTCTTCATCTTTTAAGTCCAATTGTCATTTTTTTACGTTTCTGTTTCGAATGTAAATGAAGTTTGTAACTTAATTTCGTGGATTAGCATCAGAGGCAAGCGGCCGCAGCGCCGAGTGCCCTTTGTGCTTGGACTTGTAAAAAGTTCTCAAAAGTAATGAAATCAAGATAAAATCAGATGGAAAGCTGAAACGAGTAGTAATAACAAAAATTCTTTGCGATAAAAAGAGGTTTTATATAAATTCTACATCTCACAATTATGATAACTTGAAAAGTATTAACAAATGGATTATATTTTGTCGAATACGTTAGTAAGTATAATTTAATTTGTGGACTTAGTACTTGCTTCTATGAAAAATCATTACGGAATAGGTTTGAAAATAGCCACTGTAGAGAACTTAGAAAATCTTTTGAACGGGATAGAGGCACGCTGATGCTATTACTGGTTTCAACATGAATGAGTCAGCTCGCCTGGAGTACTACCACCCGACCCACAGAAACACCGACGTGAAGCAACAGTGCTTGCATTGTTGCGTTTCGTTCGGTCAGTGAGAGCGCCTGATTCCCACGTCCCCTTCCCCCTCTCCCCTTCTCTTTCCTTCCCGCCGCCACACAGGCTGGTAACGCCCTTGCGAAGCCTCTGGTTTTGCAAGTGTCTATGGATGGTGGTGATCATTTAACATAAGGATTAACCTGTTCGATTGCCTCCTATGATATAAAAAAAAATATTATACTGGCTCAATATCCTTAATTTAGAATGTTGATCTAAATCCAAAATAGGAGTATTGAAAGTTTTGAAAAATAAATCTTAAGTAAGTGATTGAACAGGTAACGAACGATAAATACATATGGTATGTACGTATATACACCTGATTTTGTCCATCACTCCATTTTTTTACCAGTAAGAGATGTTACAATCAAAGTCTGGTATATAACAGAAAATAAAATCAAAATTATTTTATTCGGTTTAGGCCCTAAGAAGTCGTTTACGAACATGAAAACCACCACCGGTTCGGAAAACAAACCCAATCATTGAGGAGAACCGGCAAGAAACTTTATCTCTTACAAAACTTTTACAAAATTGCCTTACTTCATCTGACTTAAACGGAAAATTAAGCATTTGGAGCTAATACGAGCTTAGTAACATTACTTTAAAATGTCATATTTCTATTTTAAAGGTATAAAAAGAACAAAGGTAACATGAATAGGAACGCATTCCAAACGACGCGCGTCTATATTCACTGTAGCTTATAGCCATATATAACACACTTCAACTATAATTCTGGAGTCGGTTATTAAAGATTGTTATTCCTGGGAATAAAATTGGAACAGATCCTGTGCTAGTTTGTGTTGATAGGTTTTGTTATACCTGGAATTAATACCGCAAGTATTCTTTTGCATCAGAAATTGTTTGGCGCTTCTTCTCCAAGGTATTTAAAAGATATATTGTTATAAAATAGTCTTAATACAGAGAAAGCTTGTTTGGTTAGTTATTCAATTGTCCATAGTGACAAGGCCCACGTAATTATTATCCTCAGCTCGAAAATTCATCATCCTTTTGTCACCCAAACGTTCAGCCCGAGGCAAGCAGAAAGAAATAAGGTTAAATAGGACTTTAATAACATCGTGTTTATAGCCCGAGGCTGTCTGAAGCCTCCTACCAAATAGTGTCGCATTAAAAGGACAGGTCGTCAAGTTATGAGAAAGTTTTATTAAAGCAAAGAGAAGCAACTTTAACGAGATTATCAGCTATAAATGTTTGCATTTTACTTTGGTTTTGATATTAATTTAATCTTCACAAAGTCTATCTAATTTTTTTCTAGTTGTCTCTAAACTATCTCAGGATAAGTTATATATAGCAGACTAGTAGTATGCTATCGTCAATTGTTTCTCTCATACCAGCCTGCATAAATGTCTATTTACATTACATTTGAAGGTACCGAAATCACAATATGAGATAACATGTTAACTGTATTCTACTATTCCAGACTATTCCACAGCTTCACGGTTCATGTTATAGCCCGAGGCTGTCTGAAGCCTCCTACCAAATAGTGTCGCATTAAAAGGACAGGTCGTCAAGTTATGAGAAAGTTTTATTAAAGCAAAGAGAAGCAACTTTAACGAGATTATCAGCTATAAATGTTTGCATTTTACTTTGGTTTTGATATTAATTTAATCTTCACAAAGTTTATTTTAATTATTTCTAATTGTCTCTAAACTATCCCAGGATAAGTTATAAATAGCAGACTAGTAGTACGCTACCGTCAATTGTTTCTCTCATACCAGCCTGCATAAATGTCTATTTACATTACATTTGAAGGTACCGAAATCACAATATGAGATAACATGTTAACTGTATTCTACTATTCCGCAGCTTCACGGTTCGGTCATACACAATGATTTTTCGATTCGTAACAAGATGGAGGTTGCCTAAGAGTTGTGGCCCTGAACCCTACCGCGTATATTTAGGTTATGGCAGAGAGATCAAGGAATTATATTGTACAGCTGTTTAGAACACGATCAGAGATGCAATGTTTTGGCGTAGCTGAAATTCTTTTAGTGAAAGTAAGCGGTGATTATTGGGTGCAGTATGTTTTCCAAAGCCTAACTGTCTAGTTACTATCTTCAACAAGAAAATCTATGACCAAAGTATCTAGTAAGTAGCGTTTGAAAATAAGTCCTCGCGTACGTTTAGTTTACGTTACATTGTAAAGTACCATCAGGTAAAATTGCATGCAACATAATAAAAAAACGATTAATGAGTCTAAATGTATATTCCTATCTACAATATATGATTGTATCTCACTTACCGAGTTAGAAAGTTTTCCTTCAAATGTTATTATAATTACTGGATTGTTGTTAAATCTCGCCTCTAGCGTCGAGACCTTCATGTAAATTATATCGTTTACGGCACAATAAACTTCTATATAGTTTCGTGTTTCTATTATAATTATCCAACTCAACATTTTTTTCGTAAAATATGAAGTATTAATTTGACTTGTTAGAATTAATTTAAGTAGAAACCTTACATATATATTTGTAAGAGCTGTAAAGGTGATTACACTTTTGTATTTTACCGGTTGATTGCTGGTTTACTAAAGTTTTATCACGCATGTTTTTATATTATGCCACAAATCTTATTTCAATGTAAACCGACTTCCAAAATTTAATTTACTATTTTAACATAGAGTATTAGCATAAATAATTGAGATAATGTTATTCCTATATTCCGACACAAAATACATATAAGAGTTGTTGAGGTATATATGCTTGGTACACATATATGCTTCAATAACTCATATAAGTATGAATATGTAACTTAGCTGAGGTCAGCTCAGTTAGGCCGCGAATTGCATGAATCTGGCAACAACCGAAGCCGAGGTGTTCCGTGCACCCTTGAGCTGGTTGTGAAAATAAAATCGGCTGAGTGCCTTAAATACTTGCCTTAGTAGTTCGGTGAAGCTGTCGAGGCCTTGCCAGGCCAATACGTAGATACTTCGAAAAAAAACATTCCTATTTGGTAGATATAAATATAGAAGTAATTTAAAAAATTCACTTTATTACCCTTTCCTACGTTTTTGTGAATGCAGATTGCAGCAGTAATTGAAGAAAGTCACTTAATTCAAATCGTTAATTTGACTGTTCAAATATAAGGTAAAATATACAGCGTTAGTATTTCTATTAGTTTAATTAAAATAAAGTCTCAAGTATCAGGTAGTAAATACACCAACATATGCAATATCTACATTTGCAGGAAAAGCCAACGGTAGCGTCACTTGTCTAACCCTCGACCCTCCATTCCCGTTACGGATCACTGACTTGTTGCTACCTATCAAAAGTTACTTTCCACCTCGTGTTATCTATTTGCCCTTTATGTAAATATGTTATTTAACATTTACTGTTTTCGAAACTACTTTTATGTTTTAATTTTTTTTTATGTTATAATACTAAGGGTTTTATTTTATGAGGTTGTAGTTCTAACTTTCCATAGAAGCCAAATCTATAGCAGTGTTTGATATACAAGAAGCTCGTAAATAAAAAAAAACTGCTTCTCGTGTATGAACCAAAATGTTGGCTCTCACGATTTTGTCCATGGTACGTTTTCTGTTAGCATTATAAAATTACATTAAGGTAATAGGAATATTTATCTTATTATTTCTACTAATGTTTTTGTAGTTGTTAAATTACTTAGTGGGTTTTAAATTCGGTGTCTTGGATGCAATTTCGCATTTATTAGTTTAAATTCATAGTTTCGAGGGTTTACATGTTGATCATATAAAAATAAATACCTACCTGAGACACGGCTGTTGTTTTGAGTACCACACCGTATCCTGAAAGTCAGATATATGCATTTACAGTGTAAGTAACTAGATACTGTAGTAACCCACTGCGTCTCAGAGAATAGAATTGTTCACAAAGAGTGTGGCTAGATGAAATCATCGATGTTCAATTTTAGCACAATTAAGTATCATTAATTAATCTTTTGTTATATCGAATTCCACGCGGACGTAGTCGCGGGCACGGCTAGTGTATAATAAAATGATGGTGAAAGTTCTAGGGAAAATTACCTGGGATGGTAACCATCACACCAGTACAGGCTGGGATATCTAACCCAGGCAGTGGACTGTATAAATTGGTTGGAGGTAGATACCCCTTTCAAATAAATATCAAAAGTACTTCTTTATAACCGGAATACAGGTTCACTACCTGATAAATATTCTCCGCCACCATCGCCGATGTTAAGAGCATCGGCTGGATAAAAGTGCACACCAAAAATATCCAAACACCGATTATCGTGCCGATTGCGAGAGCGGGTTACAGGCAAGTGACTGATCATCTCTGATTTTTTATTATATATGCCGGAAGAGCTACTATTGACCGATGTCCGTGCTATTGACTATACGGGGGAGTTACTAGTGACCTGAAACGCCATTGTTTGAAGTTATCGGCTTTTCATGCATTTCGACACAATTTACCGTGTTCTGGGACGCCATTGGTGAAAGTTATCGATTGTTCATGTAATCTTGATTATTATTGACTGTCAGCTTTAACTGAATACCTTAGAAGGCGATCGACGACTAGATACTGGGAATTGTCGCTCAGACAGTTGGGCTAGTCACATCTATGGATAATTCGTCGTAACTATATTGCTGTATTTCTGTATCGACTAACATTTTATGCGATGGTTCTTGGTGGATTGATCATGACGTCACTATGTATGATGTCATACGTAGACGCCATTTTTATTTGGGCGACCTCACAACTAATTTTTCTATGGTCGTTACCGTTCCTGTATTTTAATTATCAACATTTCACGAAAACACTGAGAAAAGTTGATATCTATCGTGCATTCAAGTAATTAGTTTTAGTCCGGGACCGCTTTATGTTTGTTTCAACAGTTACGTGGGATATCGTTACAAAGTTGGGAACGATGGGATGATGCTCGGGTCGTATACCGTCATACAAAGTAAGCTTCACATATTTAAAAACTTAGCGTTAATGTGTAAGTATGTGTAACGTATTTATTAATTAGCTACTGTCCTCGACATAGTTTACATGAAAATACTTTTTTTCTGTTTCATCAGAACTACATGTTATATATGGGCATATATTTGGTTTTTTTAATTGTAATTTTGTTCCATTTATTTAATTATACAATTTTTTATCGAGATTAAATTACCTAAATTTCATCATTGATATTTTGCTCGCGTGGAAAAGTATAATTACTTGCGGAAGGGGTTTTTTCTAAACGCACGCATAAAATATAGAAAAGCTAGTATAAAATTAATGTGATCAATACTTGTCTATACTGTGATACTATCTATACTGTAATATTTATCTGTACTAATATTATAAATTAGTTCATGAATATGTTTGAAGGTGGTAATTATTAGGCGGCTACAAATCAAATGGCTTATTCCACTTGAGCCTTTAGCGGGAAAAAAAACTTCGTAAAACAATCCAGTTATGAAGAGCCTTCAAGAAAGTCGATCCGTTTTAACTTATTTTTGAATTTTTTTATTGCAAATATACAAGTTACTGAGCATAGTCGTATTTTATCTATACTAATATTATAAAGAGATAGAGTTTGTGAGTTTGTGACGTTGTAAGGGGTAATCTCAGGAACTACTGGTCCGATTTGGAAAATTCTTTCAGTGTTATATAGCTCATTTATCAGGGAAGGTTATAGGCTATATATCATCACGCTAAGACACATAGGAGCGGAGCAGCAATGAAGAATGTTGCAAAATCGGGGTATTTTTTCCTTTTCAGAGCTTCCGCTGCGTCTTAGCGCAAGATAACCATTCCACGCGTACGAAGTCACGGGCAGAAGCTACTAACTAATTATATTACTATTATACGGCTATTAACTAATTATATTATCTATAATCTATACTAATAATCTATACAAATATTATAAAGAGGTAGAGTTTGTGACGTTGTAAGGGGTAATCTCAGGAACTACTGGTCCGATTTGGAAAATTCTTTCAGTGTTATATAGCTCATTTATCAGGGAAGGTTATAGGCAATATATCATCACGCTAAGACCCATAGGAGCGGAGCAGCAATGAAGAATGTTGCAAAATCAAGGTATTTTTTTCCTTTTCAGAGCTTCCGCTGCGTTTTAGCGCAAAATAACCATTCCACGCTTACGTATTACCGCCCAACGAAGTGGGCACGGGTCGGCTAGTTGGATTATACAGAGAGAAGTGTCACAATCACGAGACGTAAATATCACTAACGTAATGATCCAAACTATAGAATCTATTAAAATTTGGTTGACGTGGAGCTTGAATTTACAGTCTGGTTTCGATACTCTGTTGAGCATTATCCCTGAGTGCTGTGGAATATTTTTTAGTCCTATTAAATTCGATATTGTAATTAAATCAAATTAAGTCTCTAGCGATTAACAAAACTAATAATAAAATGATAAAAAGATGTTAAAACATGTAGATAATGGTAATACAATTAATCCCATTAATAATATTAATAAGGAAGTTTGTAAAGATGGATGTTTTTTTTAGTTTTCTTTCTGGTGACTATTCTTCTACATTAATACTGCCTAAATTGAGTAAGTTAAGATAGGTTAATATTACAAGGTTCCTGTGATAATTTCATTGTTCTAACAAAATAGTGGCCCCCTTGTTAGACCTTTCCAGTGAGTTTTTGTGGCATCTTAGAATTCATGCACCGTAGCATTATTTTCCACCCACTTCACTTATGCACAATAACCGAATTAAGTTACGTAAAATGTCATCAATATAGCAACATATAGATTGCTAACTGCAGTAACTTGTAAATGGCCTTCGATTATGTTTCAATATGTAATATAACTTTTTTGTTTAGCTGTAAGTTTCCCTAAGAGTTTAAAATAAAATATAGAGTTAAATAACACAAGATTATGAATAAAATATAAAAGCCACTACATGACAGACTGAGATCCCGCCAAAAACTCGGATGGATGTTTGTTTTTCTATGCAAAAACTAGGTGACGGATTTCGTGAAACTTTGATATAATAAAGGTTATAAAATCGAAATAACATATAAACTATAATATTAAATCGGCTAAAATGTATACTACAAATGCCGAGAAAAATGTAAAAATACGTCAACCTGAGTTCTATCTCGGTGTTAGAATTTTAACTGTAAATACACGAACATAATATATGGAGTCATCATTTAGGAAATTGCAAAAGCACAGGAAGACACGGGCGACTGTTAAAATAGAATAATTTACAGAATGCTTTGATTCTATCAAGGTAAAAAAAGAGCTGAGTTTCTAATGAGTTGTTAATAAGTAAAAAGTTTTAAAATGCTTGTTTCATATTAAGATACATCCTTAAGGGTTGTCGTTGCGATTATGTCGGATTGTAAGCCTTTTAGCATCTGGACATACACTCTGTACTATGAAATCATGTAAACAAATGTCACCAGGAACGGTGAAAAAATAACGTACAAATGTAGGGGAGAGAAGCGAAGCGATGGAGTAGGCAGCCTTGCCTCGAGAATAAATTGAATAACAAAACCCCAGATAATAAAGCGTACAACGTGCAACCCGGCATCCGTGTCTTGAGTGCTAGGAGCTCTAAAATTATATCTTTTGGTGTGATTCTTATTTAACGCAGAGTTCGCACACATAAACACATTTATTAGTATGCAATGTCCATAAATATAAATGTTCTAAGGCATTTTGTAATAATAATATGTATTACGAGCATGCCCGGCGGACGTTGTGCTGCCCGGACAATAAAAAAACCGTGACAAATTATATACCTACACCTTCCCCGTGAATCGCTTTATCTATATGTGAAAATCGCATGAATATCCGTTCAGTAGTTTTTAAGTTTATTGCGAATATACAGACAGACAGACGCGATAGGAAACTTTGTTTTATATAATGTAATGGCGTTTTCATTTATATTTTTATTTAAGTAAAATTATAAAAAATAGACGTAAAACATAAGGTGCAAATCAAAAACACATCTCATTACTTTGAGTAAATTTCTTTTTGCACGACAATGTAACTGATACCAACACGTAAAAAACAGAAAGAGTCCCTGTGAATGATTTACGATCTTTTGGATAATGATTGCGATCCAGCCTCGTAGATTGTTTGATTTTTGGATATGTACTAGCAGATCCCGTAACGTGACAACCTTAAGCGTACCACTATGATGAGTGTTACACTTGGTGTGTTGTGATTATAATCTAATTGGACATAATTACTATTTCTTTCCACTTGCCACACCTCTTTCGAGATTTAGATTTAGGTAAATTATAACGTCAGTAACTTATTCATTTCATATTATATACGTAACTGTTAACCGTAACTTCGTTCGTGTGGAATTTATCAAATCCCTAATTTTTTAAATTCTAAGTTAAAAGAAGCCTAAGTGTCACCTTATATCATCAGCTATCTTCCAGTGAAAGTCCAGTCAAAATTTGTGCGACCATTTCGGTTGTGGTGTGTTCAAATTTTTATTTTTTTTTATATTTATCTGTGCGACGCTTGACCTCTGTCACACCTGATGTAAAGTGAAGACGAGGCCTAGGATATAACGCGTTCATGCAGTAAATGCACATTTACTCTTCTTTTGAAGATTGCTAGATGATATGCTTCAGGAAAAACAGACGCAGAATTAATGAATTTTATCGAGTCCGACTAAACTTATTGGCGTCTTACACTTGGCGTATTGATTGTGATACGTATTATAGGAAGCGTAAAAGTAAACGTGACAGCTCAGGTGGAAAAATAAAACTCAAGGACGCGCTCCCTCAACGAGGAGATTGTATCAATTTGTTCGAAGAATTTCGGTAAACTAGATATACTTTTATGAAATATTTCATGACTGCTATCAGTGAAGAAAAAAATATAGTATATATGTTACTGGTACAATATAAAATGAATAAGACTTTACTATTCTTCTTAATGGATAAGTTAATAACGAAGTTGTTCGCTAAGTGGTGGTGAATTTTATAAAGGGTATTTTTTGTAGATGGTTCTGGGCTGCATATCATCATCATATATATTAATACGTGAAGCCCAAACTTTGTATCCCTTTTTAACGTAATTGGGCGAACGGATAAACGTGAAATTTGGCATAATTAAAGTTTATATGGAGGAGAAGTGCAGAAACCTATTTATTTTATATAAAATGCATTAGAAGTATATTCAATTAATTAAAATTTGCATTACTCACACTACTGCTTCAATTTTACACAACATATACACACATGTAAATAAAAAAGACATATTGATATCCGTCAATAAAGAACTTCAAAAAAGGTTGTGAAGGGGGTTGCTATGCTCTACTGTATGTATTACTTTACTCTTACGTTCTAATTACCCTTTTTCATTCTACATTCAACAACGATATTATAACATACAACTATTATTATAATAACTGAGTAACCATGATAAAAACCTTTGATTATAGAAGTAAGTTAACAAAAGAACCCTAATAAAGTTCAAACTTTAAAAAATCAATGAACTATGGTCGAATGTCGACCACTGG
>MU160795.1:0-16390 GCA_015888305.1 Antheraea pernyi | reverse complement strand
TTACACTAATCACGTATAGTGTCGATGCAGTCAGGAATGGCAATAAACACATCGTAGATACTTTCACTGTTTATTTGGCCAGAGCTTCGCCTTACAATAACTTCCACATAGGAGTGCGTGCAGATCGGCGACATCTTGCCCTTTATATGCTGAACTCCCACCAATGTAGTCTCACACCGGGGTGAATAATGAATAGCCGATAACTTCGACCAATAGCGTTCGAGGTCATTAGTAACACCCCCGATAAAGTCAATAGCGCGGTATCGCAGGTCAATAGTGGTTCCCCGGGTGGCGTTGTAGTCTCGCCTCTCGGGTATGTCATAGCGGTACCGGACGTAGTCATTAACACTAGTTATGTCTGCGGCACTGCTCGCTTCAACTACAAAAGTACGCTTTTGTACACAAAGTGTATCACTTCAACAATTGAATGTATTTCGATGCCGTAAAGAACAAATATTATATATGCAAAAGTGAGTTTGCTTGTTTGTTTGTCACGCTTCAACTACTAAGCCGATCGTTATGATTTTTTACATACACGTTGTCACGTGTGCAGAAAATAATGTAAGGTATTGTTTCCAAAGGTTAGGTCAAATAAATGAACATAACATAGGTCTGAAATTCACTCCCGGCGTCTGGCTTCCCGTCATCATACAACTTGGGAGTGTTCAAGAGTAGAGTGAACAGGTATTTAGCGGGTAAGTGCGATCCATCGTCGGCTTCATCGTCACTTACCATCAGGTGAGATCGTGGCTAAGCGCGTACCTGTAAAACATTTAAAAAAAATGAACCGAGCAAAGCCGCTTTCAAAAGTTATTATAAAGCCTTCCTCGTTCGCTGTCAAGCCCGGTTTACTGGAAAGGTTTTTCTAAGTAACCCAATGTCAATAGTCCATGCTGAGACCAAGCAACAGTCCAAGCCGAGACCAAAATAACATCCAAGCCAAGGTTCGGCCATTTTGGCACTCTTAAGGTTATTGCTAAGCGGCTGAGCGCCATAAGCGCTCGCATCATTAGTCGCGTGAAGTTGTAAAGGCTAATTAGACCAATAGCGTAAGATCGAAAAAAATCCAAGCAACAGGATTAATCAGTAAAAAAAAAAGAACAAAGAGTGTGGAACAAAGTTCTCTCGTTCTCACCTGTTTGTTTTGAGTAATGATCGCTTATTATCATACCTATCGCTATACAGCGGCTGACAATAGTCGTTATTGATAACAATAACGGATAATGAACAGCTGAATTATATGTCCTTAATAATATTGAATCCATTTTTAGGAATACCATATTATAGTATTTGTTTTTGTGATAATGAGGGAAGTTGATAACAAATGTTCAAGTTGCAACAACTAAGTGACAAATATTTTTATGAAATATTTATTTTTATGGATAGTTCGTTTGTTGTTTTCTTTGTAAAACAACACGCTACCCTGTCTTATTTAAGTCATCATTATAAAGTTATATCAAAAATAATAAAATAAACAACAAGAATAAAAATTATTTCGCTTCTTCCGTTATTGGACGAGTCAATAGTTCGATACATACACTAACATTCTCATCGTTTTCCGATATTTGTCGTCTTTGATACTACTCGTGGATACATTTCTCTAACTTATATCTAAGGTACATCTTCTGCTAAATGAGAAATCTAATAATTTTGTACAGTTTTCATTAAAACATTTAATTTATCTTTCCCGTCAAAATCTGAAAATTACTTGACAACTATGGGGTTGATATGACTAGACTCTGAAGCCCCTAAATAATAAAATAAAATAACAATTGAAAATAGTTTATAAATTATACTATATCTTAATAAATCGAACGTAATGTTTACTAAAACATCGTTTTTCAAACCACATTGTACCCAATGTCTACGTCGCTTATTGTCTTAGCAATAATTTTATATACAGAGCAAAAAGCACAAGCACCGTGTGCGGTGTCGCTTGCTCCATTTCTTCACAGCAAGACAACGTATCATTGTACGCGTACCTACTACTTATGAAAATCGTAGTTTCTTAAAACTTTAATAACTTCATATGGAATGAAGATCTCGTAACAATTTTTAGAAAGATATCTAAGATATATCTAATATCTAAGAAGTAACATGAAAAAAAACTTTGGTCGTAATCTTTTCGGTAAGTTTTGGGTGATGCGTGCACAATAACAGATATCTATAATGCGATTCATGTAGAGAAATGCTTAATTTTTATAATTCAAAGTAATTAATCCATCGACTGTCCAAAATCGTAAGGGTTTAAGCTCCATAGATACGAATATGATGCACTATACGAATTTAGATCTTATGATACATTGTCAGCAGACTGTTAGTATACTATTTTTTAATCAAATGCCGTATCTATTACAAACATTGAAAATATGATGCACTATACGAATTTAGATCTTATGATACATTGTCAGCAGACTGTTAGTATACTATTTTTTAATCAAATGCCGTATCTATTACAAACATTGAAAAACTTCAACAATAATAAATTATGTAATATAAATTATATACCTTAACCTTCCCCATGAATCACTCTATCTACTATTGAATATCGCATGAAAATCCGTTCAGTAGTGTTTGAGTTTATAGCGAACAGACAGTTAATAGTTTAGTCCGGTGAAGCTGTTTAAGACTTTGCTAGGTCAATAGCGTAGTCAAAAATAAAGCTAGGTATTCATGATCCGCCATTTTGAGATGTGGATCTTAATAACTCAGGCCAGTGGTTAAGTAGTTATCTAAAGAAATTAAAGATTATTATAACATATATTCGTGTATCAGTTTTAATGTTACGAATATATAAGTACATCAGTGGTCGGCAATCCGCAGCTCGCTACTGCCTTGTAAGAATCGAGTAAACATTTTGAAACGTAAACTTACGGAAAAGAGGCACATTTTTAGAAAACACGGCTCGTAAAAAAGACATTGAGTAAAGGCTTCAAGTACACTTTTAATCCAAATAATTAGATAAAATATATATACTATAAATAAGCTTAAGTTGAAAAAGGTTCTTTGAATAAATGTCCGCTCTACTTTTTTTTTATTTGGCCCTTGTGGATGACCAGTTTGCCTACCACTCTTATACATGATTTATTTTTCAGTACATTTGCATCGACGCAAACAAGTACATAATTTGTGCGGCAACGTAAATACAATCCACAGAAAAGTCGATTCTCCCGCGAAAACCATTTCAGTTCATTCCGTTTGTTTGCGGAACGCTCGAAATTTTCTCCCCTCGTACATTTATTCACAGTGCGGATGTACACGTAACCAAATTTGTGTGTGACTTTAAAATTATAAGAATACAGGATATATAATTTTCTTTTTAACATTAGTATACGCATTACACAAATATATATAGTCCTTGCCCCATTATAATGGCCAGCTACGTATAATACCATCAAAAGGTTTGTCAACATAATAATTTTCAAATAGACTAAATAAATCATGTAATTTACTAGCAAATACACGCCAATACGTTTGCGTAAAAAATCTTAGAAATATCAACTAACGGCGAGTTGTGCTGATAGGAGTAGCACAAAAACAGAAGTGGCAACTTTTTATTTATTTTTTATGTTGTACAGGCATGGTTACAATTTCAATTTTACAAGGTGGTAGAGCCACGCTGAAGCTAGTACTGGTTTCAGTATGAATGTGTTGGCTCGCCCGGGGTAGTACCACCCTCTGACAGAAAACCGACGTGTAGTAACAGTACTTGCATTATTGCGTTTCGTTCGGTCAGTGAGAGCGCCGGAGGCCCATCTCCTCTTCCCTCCTCCCCTTTCCCCACTCCTCCCTCCCCCCATCACAGGCTGGCAACGCACTTGCAACTCCCCTGGTGTTGCTAGTGTCTATGGACGGCGGTGATCACTTACCATCAGGTGACCCATCTGTTCGTTTGCCTCCTATAATATAAAAAGAAAACCTGACAGTAAGTGACAATGAAGCCGACGATGGATCGCTCTTACCTAATAGATGCCTGTGTCTAACCACACTGTGTGTATTCACTCTACTCTAGAACACTCCCTAGTTATATGATGATGGGAAGACAGACACCGGGAGTGAATTCCACACCCTAGCCGTACATATAACAAATTTGAAAGTAAATCGCTTCGTAAGAATCTTAGGAATATCAACCTCATAAGGGTGGAAACCCTCACGGCGTCTAGTCGTCCTCTGATGGAATAAAGACGGTGGAATTATATCATGTAATTCCTGTGCACACTCTCCAAAGTATAACCTATAAAATACTGAGCGACAAGCTACTTGCCGTCGATGCTCTAAATTGAGCATTCTTGTCTTGCATAGCGCTTTATCACCGACAAGCCGACGAGAACTACGCTCAATGGAGTCAAGAGTGGCCAGCTGATATTTAGCTGATCCATTCCATAGTTGGCAGCAATATTCCACACGTGAGTGTACTTGAGCTTGGTACAGGTTGAGAAGCTGTTCTGGTGTAAAATATCGCTTAACCTTAAACAGGTTTCCAAGTTTCCTTGCAGTTGTTTTTCTTTTTGTTCAATTGAAAAGCTCGACGGATCTGTAGACAGGAAACAAGTTTTTTCTCAAGGGTGAGATGCTAGAAAGTGACCCATCTCATCACAGTCTGTTGATTTATATGCCCATATCCTTCTAATGCTTCTGGGGCTAGTATCTCGAGGGGATGCTATGATGATGTAGCCCTAACCAGACAGTGGTCAGGACACCCTAACGGCGCTGAGACTGAGATGGAAAATCTCTTTGGATCTGTTGTCAATAAGTCTAGGCAGTTAGCAGTAACAATACAATCGAAATAATTTTCTGGAGTTTGTCAATGTCAGATATATACACAAATATCCGATAGTTATCAGCATTAAATCAGAGAAATGTACACACATCATATGTTATATCATAAGGAAACATAACGTAATATTGTGGTAATAAATATCAAGAATATTCATTCCTCTCATAGTTTTCTGTCAACACGGTAATCTACCAATTTCCTCGCATAATGATCTGATATTACGAATAATTACATCGACTAACAAATGACAAGGATCGAATACATGTTACAGTTAACGACCGACCAATATCTCGATTTTCTTTGTAATCTTTTAATAACATAGTCTGTTGTATCAATATAACAGATAAACTATTATGCTTATGTAATTGTAATTATTATATATATGTTCATGTAATGATTTATAGAAGAATATTATCTATACATATAATAAATTTGACGTATTTCTATGTAATGTCAAATTAACAACTTTTTACTAAAAGAATATGAAAGTATATATGTATATAACAATGTCTAAAATATTTGTCTGCCTGTTTGTTCCGGTTAACCCCCGAAATGATTGGACCAATTTTAATGGAACTTTCACTGATATACTTAATGTTATAAGCAGTAAATTAGGCTACTTTTATTTTAGAAGTTCCGCGCAAATATAATAAACAAACTCCGGGCGCCCCACGGACACGTTTA
Source organism: Antheraea pernyi (assembly GCA_015888305.1). NCBI lineage: Eukaryota > Metazoa > Arthropoda > Insecta > Lepidoptera > Saturniidae > Antheraea > Antheraea pernyi. The sequence goes on along the minus strand of MU160795.1, from coordinate 10,929 downwards.
CTCAGAATATTTTTTTTTACTAATTTCCACACAGTGAAATCACTTTTTTTTTTCTCGAACTGACTACGCTATTGACCTGGCAGGGTATTCACAGCTATCATCTCAATATTAACACGTTTTAAACACACATCGTTATTCTCTCAATCTATCCATACTTTTTTGACCTTCGTCTACTCCTATATTCTCTTGCCTTCATATTTAAAACTTTTCTTGTTACATGACTTTCATCTCTCTTTATGACATCCCCATACAATACTAATCTGTTACACCTTTACGTCTCGCTTCAGTTTTGGGTACGTGTTTCTCGTAGTAAAATATGTAGTCTGACTAACGAGTAACTGCTTCATATAAACATCACTCAGGTTGAAAAAAGATTTACCTCTAATATTTCACATGTAAACTGACGAGTATAAAGATTCCACGTCGGAAATTACATCGTTCTACTGGAGATTAGGTGAAGGGCGGCTTCCGTGGGTGTGCTAATTTACTCACCCTTATTCCCGCTGGTTATTACACCAAAGTACCAAAGTAAACCCAATCATAACGAAGGGGGAGAAGTTATTTAATTTACATCGAGGTTTCGTGTTCGTAACTGGTTTTATTTCTGTCACGCTTTTTATTTCTTCGACTTCATGGTATAGTGCATCGTTATATTGCAAGGGTATAATTACGAAATAACAGCGATAAAACGTATATCGAATTGCTTTAATTAAAAATTGGTTTATTTTGATAAAGAAACTCAGTATTTTGGGCCTTACGATTGAAGATAGCAAAGAAGCGCTGCATCGCTGCATTCGATCTTTTCGTATAGATTTGAAATATGATCAGATTATACTTTTTATTCATCTTCTTACCCTTACCCCACTTAAGTATGGTTGGTACAACATTTGTTCCACTTTCCTCTGTAAGGTCTCAGTATTTACACATTTTATACATATATCATTCTTCATACAATCCATCCATACTTTCTTCGATATTTCTCTGCTCTTATAAGAGCTGGAGGAGAAGATCTCTCCTCATAACATGTCCACGCTATGCTAATCTATTACTCCTGGCTTGTCTGTCCCTAGTGCTATTTTCAAACTTACTAGGATGATGATTGTTCCGACCGGTTTCGGCCATGGCGACCACTTTGACCCCTAAACTTTACTCGGAGTCCAGTATTAGAAGCGGTCATATGCGCAGGATATATTAAGGTGCACAAATGTACGCGCAAGACACAGGTGCACATACTCGTCCTTATTCTTCTGGACCCAGTGGAACGGGGACTGTTACGACCGGAGAAGGACTCAGACGGATGGTACAGTATCACAGTGAGAAAGTACAAGGGGTCAGTACTATCTCACACTCCCTTAATCGCTTCTTAATCTTAACATTCGCTTCTCTGGCACACATAGTCTTCTCTAATCCATCTCTTTCGTAGCTCAGCTCTCAGATTCATATAGTACGACAGGTATATTATACGAATAGTAACTACCTGTCTCTTTCTCTGCCCTTAAATAATTATGGCAGATTTTATGGTAGAATTTAGCCCAACTTCCTTAACATTTGTTGATATATTTTGAACATAAATTATAACGTGTATTATTCAGAATAGTTGATAAGTTATTAATTATGTGAAGTTGTATTAAAATTCCTTTGGTTGTTTTTAGGTGAAAGAATAAAGTTATATAATTTAACGTAACTTCTATCATTATTATTGGAATACGATTAAATTGTAAAGGTTCAGTATTGTAAATCATTATTTGTATAAGAAAGCTTTTGAAGAAAGCAATAGCATTAAATTATCTTTTGTATTTGAAGGGTAAAAAAAACATATAAGTTTGTTAAATATGTTGTTTTATAACATAAAAGGAATATTCTTAATATGAAGACCTTCAAATCAGTGAATATTTTGAATACTGTACAGATGTTTCAAATCAATGAAATAGGTATAAGAGTCAACTAAAGAAAAATAATTCTAAGTAAAAGAGCAATAAATCCTTTCAATTATACAGTATCTAAATTCTTGATATTATTAATTACTAGATATCTCCCATGATTTCGAATGCATGTATCACGATTATACAAGACGAAAAGTTATTTATGTCCTTCTACATACTTTGTCCTACCTCTATACCAAATTTCATTGTGATTTATTCGGAAGTTTGTTCTTGAAAAGGTAACAAACAGACAGACAGACATAGTTACTTACGAATATGTAATGTTAGAGTATAAATAAAATTATAATTTTTATAAAATATTGAACCGTTTTTTTGTTATACACTCAATGTGTTTACTCACTTTATTAATAAAAAAAAAAACAAATACATTATGCTACAAACTTTCCGCATGCTAGTCCGTTTGTTCAGAAGTCTATTTAATCTTTGTTACCTCCATTTCGAAACTGTAATCGAGATAATCTAAGCCAAATAGAAAAATAATTCTTTAACTGTATAAAAATTATAAGTAAAAAAAGGGATATACACAAACTTTTTTGACTGCGAAATACATTGATTCTAATTTGTAATAACCTTATTCTTATAACGTACAAATATATTTCCGAGGCAGAAATGTAACTTTAACTATTGGATGTCCCGCAAAATTGCCCACAATCTATTTAAACATCCGAAATTAAATTACGAGGGACAATTGGGCCAAAGCTATTAACTTAAAAGATTCTCGTAAAAACATTTAAAATAAAGCGTTTATTTCGAAAGAGGGGAGCGATTTTGTTAGGAAATTGATGATTTTACTCAGTAAAAATATTTCTTACTAAGTTTTTATCTGCGCTTCACTTCTGTTATGATCATTCATAAATCCGATGACAATGAGGATAAATATACGGGACATAAATTTTTTTTAACCGCCTTGAAAATTAAAGAGGTTTTCAGTTGGGTTGTATCGTAATTCACAACTAGTGTTGTATGTTTTTTTTATCTCACAACGTTCAATGATATTATAACTAATTACCTTACTATATTCACCTTACCTTATTATATTTTGACAAAACAAATGGCGCGATTACGCACACGTAGGTAAAGTAATATTGTATTATAACACCACACTGTCTTAGATAAAATGTGGAAGTAAGACCGCATATTCTTAAAATCGGTGGTGAAAAAGAAATAGTTATATATGTTGCTTCGATACGGGCGGATTGATGAGGTAGTTGTTAGAAAAATAAGCTAAATAGCCAAGTTTTAACAAGGCGTTGTCGAAGCACTTATGACGCTTATGACTTATATATAGTTATAATATCGTTGATAACGTTATTTAAAAATTAATTTCAAAAAAATCCTTTCTATGTTGGAAAGACAATATTATGAAAGAGGTCCCATATTAATTTCATTGTTATTGGACTTTTGATTTCGAACATATACCATGTAACACCTCAAAATCAAATAGAAGATGTATATTCATTGAGATATTGGTAGGCTTATGACAGACCAAGGTTTGGTAGTTATATGGTTAAGGTTATTCAGGGGCATTTTTCGAAATTAGTTTTTTTAAAGTCTGTTTTACTTTTGGGGTAAATTTTCTATACTTAAGCAAATATATTGTAGTTTGGTTGCTTTTTTTTATGTAATAGTTTCTTACCGGTTCTTCTTGACGATTGGATGGTTTTTCAAACTGGTGGTAATTTTTGACGTTCATAATTGTCTTCGTAGGGTATAAATTGTATAAAGTATTTTTGATTTTGATTATATTCAATTTAGTTTATTCTATTGTGGCACTGTAAAATGAAGAATCTGTGCTTACCATTGTGATGATTTTTTTAAATGTGATTAATATTAGTGATTTATTATGGTCTATACTTTTCTATTATAGTTTTCATATTTTATATCATTATATTGGTTTGATCGCCTACTCACACGGATTAACTCCGGCGCCGAGGAGGAACCGGAGCTACTGACGAACCCAGACATCCCGCAGGAAACGCTCCTAACATCGCCCACATCTCGGACGGCCCGGACGCGACAGTACGAAAACGACTGCGACGTTTTCGCCCAACTGATTGCGTCCGGAAGCCCGTCTGAGATGTTGAAGCGGTGGATTGCGTTATACCTTCGCATCCAGAAGGACGAAGACGAGGGCCTTGAAACCCTAAAACAGGACAGCCTTGCACTGAGATCTTCTCTATACGGACAAGTTGCACTCCCAGAAATCCCTGCATCGCAAATGGAGCAGCTCGAGCCGCGCATAGCAGCCGCGCTCCGAAAAACAAGCAATGACCTTGAAAATAGATCGCCATCAACACTAGACATCCAGACGCCGGAATGTAAACAAACGGCGCTAAGAGTTCCCGTTTTACCCGCTGAGAGCCGTGGGGCGCCACTTGCGCCCGCAGTGAACCAGCCTATAGTTCCTGAAATACCCGTCGATAGCCGCGGGGAGCCACAAGCGGCTTCGCAGCGTGCGAGAAGAAATCACCTCGATTGGGACACTTGTATGTCGAAGTTAATGTAAGGCGTAGCTCTGCTCGGATAAATTGTCACAGCTTGGATAAAACATACAGTGTTAGTGTTAATTTTGCCCACTGACTGACCGAATATACGTTATTCAATACACCATGCAATTTAGAAATAATGACGATACCGAATTCACAAGCCATTGGTAGTCAACGATATCATGTCGGCCTACAAGCTTCTCTGCAGCTAAGATGGCTAAAAAAAGTAAATTGGCATTTAAAGTCCGATACAAGCACACCAGTCTTTTCTGTATTGTGTTTTACAATAAATTTGTAACGAAATCTTACAATGAAATATATAGTATTCAATATACCGTAAGCTTAATGCTAAAATAAATCGACACTACTCAAAAAAATTTTCTTATCCCTCATAATAACTTGAATTATATTATTAGTAAAGTACATAATATTTAATAGGTTATGTCAACGTAGTAACTATGTAGTAAGGAAGAGTTATTAAAATATCAGTGTCCAGGAAAATAGGGAACAGACGCGCTGTAATCAAGGATACTACCTACCTTAATCCAAGAAAATGAGGAAAATGAAAGTATCGCAGTAGCTATAAAAATATGAAAAGGTTTGTTTGACCTAAAAATTTTATAGTTCTACCGGTAACAGACGGCGACTTTGTACGTGTTAATTATAATATAAAACTTAATAATAAAATGTAGGTTTTATCATAAAGAAAATTAAAGATTCGATCGAAATTCCAGGAATTCAGTATCTTAACTCTGCCCTCCCAATACATTCTTGATAATTTAATGTATGTCCGGAAAAACTTTGAGAAACTGAATTTAGTAAAAGACCGGCAGGCATAATCTAAATACTAGAAACTGTAATAAACTGGTGGTCCCATGTTTCAGACTTAACAAAACCAGTAATAGTTTTTTAGGTAATAGTGTTAGGTTCTACAATAAAGTCTCAAAGCATGTTACCGATTTGCCGGACTGTAAATTTAAGCGCCATATCAAACGGGTTTTAGTTTCAAAAGGATATTATAGAGTGGATCGGTATGTGAATGATAGTGATGTCTGGAGTTGACTCCTTTCTGTGCATCCCCTAAAAGCATTGTATAATGTATTGGAAATATATGCTTAAAAAATGTACCCAATCGAGTTTCTTGCCGGTTCTTCTCGATAACTGGGTTGTTTTCCGAACCGGTAGTAGTCTTTGACGTTCATAAGTGCCTTATTAGGGCCTAAACTGAATAAAGTATTTTTGATTTGATTGATTTGATTTGATCGAAAAAGGTATTATCATAAGAAATTGCCACGGGACGGACGGTATTTTTTAAGTAAATTAAATAATAAACAGTATTAGATTTATTACAGTAAGTATATGTAATATTGGCAGTCTCTATTAGGGCTTGCGCACATAGCGGTGCGGTGAGTTGCGGTGCGTTTTTTACTCCGCATACCAAAAATTCCGCAATAGATCGTACGCGCACTGCGGTGGAATTTCCGCAAAAGTGTAAGAGCCGTTAATACCAAACTGTCCTCGTTTCAATATTGATATTTATTATTGATTTAATATCATTTAAGCAAGCAATATTATTTTGCCATTGCTTACTTACATTATTTAATACTGAATTACATTTATTTTATAAACTGCACAAACAATTATAGTAAAATATAATAGTTAAACTTGTACTGCTAGTATAATATATTTATTGAGTAACCGAAAGATTCGCAATGAAGGGTTACAAAATACCTAACTCATCATCTCATCAACTCATGCATCTACTCGAATATATACTGCCTTAGCTACCCTATATACTTGTCTGGCAAGGAATTAGAACTGTCGAAACTGCCCGGCTATTGAGGAAACATTTTTACTCAACTCAAGTAATATGTATAAAATCCAGCTTTTATACTATGACGTAAATATAATTAAAATTTATCAAAGTTTGCCAAGTTATTAAGTAACTGACAATAAATAACGTAACTTCTGATACCACAGCATAAATATAAAGAAATTGCAGTTTATTACTTCATAAATTTCAATTGATATTGTATAAACCTTTCCTACCTGTCAAAGGCACAGTACGACCCCAATTTCATACTAGTCGTTCCTACCCATCTTAGAAGCATGCGCTGAAAAATCTCGGTTTTTATCAAATAGGGAAGGGCTGGCGTTCACGGGTTCTTGGTCCAAAAGTTTATTCGCATTTACTTTTAGAACTAGTAACCCTGGCTTTGGAAATGTAAATAATATTAATGTGAGCTCTTGTAAACTCCTTAGGAATTCATAGAATACGTCGATTTTTCTCCACTTCATATAAATATACTATACATGTGTTATAGACAAAACCTTCTGAAGAAAACTCTCTAAAAGGTTGTGAAATCTATGTCGAAATCTATTGCGTAGTTCAGAGAATCGAAAGAAAGAAACAGACAAACAAGAAAAGTGGGTTTGTTTATAATATTTATATATGCACAATATATTATATATATACTAGCGGTGTTGGGTACACCTGCTCAAACCTATCGAAATTTATTTTAATGAAGTATATAGATACTTACAAATATTCCGATTACTTTAGAATTACTATAAAACTGTTTGATAACAAATCTAGACCATTAAATCTACACCCCCTCCTTGTTATCTAAAACACGTAGCGACGATATTCCTTCAGGGTAGTTCTAATATTACTGCGATAATTTGTGGATTTTGTTTCCGCACCGCAAGGAATACGTTGGCATCTATCGGATTTAAATTCTTACCTTCCATATGAGTCTATAGGTTACAGATTTAGCGGAAAATTTTCTTACGGAAAAAAAGCGCAGTGCGTGCAGCACTAAATCCACACGTATTATTTTATTTTCAGTTCCTTATATTATTATTAAATGATGGCCATATTCAATGATTTTTACTACTATTCTAAATTTTAATATATCCTCAATATTAAAACAATATCCCGTACACAACATTTTGACAATTGTTACACTAATCACGTATAGGGTCGATGTAGTCAGGAATGGCAATAATCACATCGTAGATACTGTCACTATTTATTTGGCCAGAGCTTCGCCTTACAATAACTTCCACATAGGAGTGCGCCCAGATCAGCGACATCTTGCCCTTTATATGCCACCGATGTAGTCTCACACCGGAATGAATAATGAACAGCCGATAACTTCCACCAATAGCGTTCGAGGTCAGTAGTAACACCCCGATAGAGTCAATAGCGCGGTATCGCAGGTCAATAGTGGTTCCCCGGGTGGCGTTGTAGTCTCGCCTCTCGGGTGTGTCACGGTACCGGACGTAGACGTTAACACTCGGCCATCCTGCAAATGCCGTGTCCCACGGCGGTCACAGTCTATTTCCACATACATCCCTATTCTGAAAAGAATATAATACGAGTAACATGTTTTATGACACCGATAATACATGACCAAGATGATTCAGTCAATTCCGATATTATCCATTTATAACATAACAAAGTATTATTCACATAGTACATAAGAAGACACATTATTATTCACATAGTACATAAGAAGACACATTATTATTCACATAGTACATAAGAAGACACATTATTATTCACATAGTACATAAGAAGACACATTATTCACATAGTACATAAGACATATTATTCACATAGTACATAAGAAGACACATTATTCACATAGTACATAAGACATATTATTCACATAGTACATAAGAAGACACATTATTCACATAGTACATAAGACATATTATTCACATAGTACATAAGAAGACACATTATTCACATAGTACATAAGACATATTATTCACATAGTACATAAGAAGACACATTATTCACATAGTACATAAGACATATTATTCACATAGTACATAAGAAGACACATTATTCACATAGTACATAAGACATATTATTCACATAGTACATAAGAAGACACATTATTCACATAGTACATAAGACATATTATTCACATAGTACATAAGAAGACACATTATTCACATAGTACATAAGAAGACACATTATTCACATAGTACATAAGAAGACACATTATTCACATAGTACATAAGAAGACACATTATTCACATAGTACATAAGAAGACACATTATTCACATAGTACATAAGAAGACATATTATTCACATAGTACATAAGACATATTATTCACATAGTACATAAGACATATTATTCACATAGTACATAAGACATATTATTCACATAGTACATAAGACATATTATTCACATAGTACATAAGACATATTATTCACATAGTACATAAGACATATTATTCACATAGTACATAAGACATATTATTCACATAGTACATAAGACATATTATTCACATAGTACATAAGACATATTATTCACATAGTACATAAGACATATTATTCACATAGTACATAAGACATATTATTCACATAGTACATAAGACATATTATTCACATAGTACATAAGACATATTATTCACATAGTACATAAGACATATTATTCACATAGTACATAAGAAGACATATTATTCACATAGTACATAAGAAGACATATTATTCACATAGTACATAAGAAGACATATTATTCACATAGTACATAAGAAGACATATTATTCACATAGTACATAAGAAGACATATTATTCACATAGTACATAAGAAGACATATTATTCACATAGTACATAAGAAGACACATTATTATTCACATAGTACATAAGAAGACACATTATTCACATAGTACATAAGAAGACACATTATTCACATAGTACATAAGAAGACACATTATTCACATAGTACATAAGAAGACACATTATTCACATAGTACATAAGAAGACACATTATTCACATAGTACATAAGAAGACACATTATTCACATAGTACATAAGAAGACACATTATTCACATAGTACATAAGAAGACACATTATTCACATAGTACATAAGAAGACACATTATTCACATAGTACAGTAACCACACAGCCACGTAGTAATCACACAGCCACGTAGTAATCACACAGCCACGTAGTAATCACACAGCCACGTAGTAATCACACAGCCACGTAGTAATCACACAGCCACGTAGTAATCACACAGCCACGTAGTAATCACACAGCCACGTAGTAATCACACAGCCACGTAGTAATCACACAGCCACGTAGTAATCACACAGCCACGTAGTAATCACACAGCCACGTAGTAATCACACAGCCACGTAGTAATCACACAGCCACGTAGTAATCACACAGCCACGTAGTAATCACACAGCCACGTAGTAATCACACAGCCACGTAGTAATCACACAGCCACGTAGTAATCACACAGCCACGTAGTAATCACACAGCCACGTAGTAATCACACAGCCACGTAGTAATCACACAGCCACGTAGTAATCACACAGCCACGTAGTAATCACACAGCCACGTAGTAATCACACAGCCACGTAGTAATCACACAGCCACGTAGTAATCACACAGCCACGTAGTAATCACACAGCCACGTAGTAATCACACAGCCACGTAGTAATCACACAGCCACGTAGTAATCACACAGCCACGTAGTAATCACACAGCCACGTAGTAATCACACAGCCACGTAGTAATCACACAGCCACGTAGTAATCACACAGCCACGTAGTAATCACACAGCCACGTAGTAACGTAGTAATCACACAGTAATCATATATAAGTTCATCATACCTGTGAAACATAACCGTGAAGGGATACAGCAATACCACAAAGTTCGGCATCCATCAGTGAAACATGACGCTGCTTCGCTCCATAAAACTTCCTTTTCTTTATAACGCGATATGTAGGCTTCCCGATCAAATGATACCACAAAGTTATTCTTGACACAATCTCGTTCCGTGAGAAAAAAAATCGAGAAGAACCGTCAAAAAACTCGATCTGGTTTACCTTTACATCATATATATTTTTACACACATAGATAGTTACGTTTGTTTTTTTTTATATCATAGAAGTCAAACGAGCAGTTGGGCCACCTGATGTTCAGTGATCACCACCGTCCATAGACACTTGCAACACCAGAAGAGTCACAAGTGCGTTGCCATCCTGTGTTTGGGTGAGGGGAGGTGGGTTATCCGGCGCTCTCACTTGCCCTTTATATGCCACCGATGTAGTCTCACACCGGAATGAATAATGAACAGCCGATAACTTCCACCAATAGCGTTCGAGGTCAGTAGTAACACCCCGATAGAGTCAATAGCGCGGTATCGCAGGTCAATAGTGGTTCACGTTAACACAATATTGATTTTAAATAAATAAATAATTATTAGTATTGAATTCTTTTGTTTTTAGTTCTCTATTTTACTCAAAATGACTATATCCTATAATGTTGCAAAAGTGTTACTGATATTTTAATATATTCCCAATTTTAAGACGATATATAACGTTCCGTGTACAAAATGTTGTCAAAATCGATTTAGATTAAATAAAATTTTAATTTTTCTTTACGATTTCTGACAGCATTATAGAATAAAATAAAATCAAATAAAAACACTTTATTCCATTTTGGCCCTAAGAAGGCACTTATGAA
>MNPI01020216.1:0-62800 GCA_015888305.1 Antheraea pernyi | reverse complement strand
TAATTGATTATGTGTAATAATTAACTTTAATGTTCATGGAACATTTTAGAATACTCTAACAGTTACTTATTTTAGCGAAAACTTTTTAGGAAACTATGAATTAAGTTTCGATAGACGTGTCGGCATCTAGCAAACAATATTACAAAAAATACCTTTAAAAGATTGTGACTTATGAATATAAAATGCTTTGAAACAAATAAATCAATGTTTAATTGCAATATTGTTTCCATACGTAAAGTCAATAATTATCAGAAATGTGTCTGCCACATTGCAACTCTTCAATTATTTGCTAACATAGTTACGCTATAGAGAGAGTCCACGTGCACCTAAACTACTGCGCCAGCCTTTACTTGTTCAATTCTAATTAATTCTATTCTATTAGCCTATTGTTATGCCAATATATTAAAAAAAATTGGCAGGTTTAGTAATCTGACACGAAGAATGGAGAATATTTAGCACCTCGTTAGCTTAATATCTCATGAATGCCAATATATTAAAAAAAATTGGCAGGTTTAGTAATCTGACACGAAGAATGGAGAATATTTAGCACCTCGTTAGCTTAATATCTCATGAAAATGAATAGATATTCTGCAAAATATAGTAAAGAGGATTTTCAAATATAAAGTAATTTTAATTTGATAATTTAGGCATTGAAACCGAAGACATGAGGCAGAAATTCTAAAACTAATAAATACTTTTTATGCATTAATTAAATAGAGATCTCATCGCTAGTTTATAATAAACGTTTCGATACAAATAGCATTCTTATTGGAGGGATACCATCGAATAGCCGACACACCACACTTGATACATATTAATACAATTAAATTCTAAGTTATAATATTTATAAAACTTTCTATGAGGATTGTAAAATATCAAGATCTAACAAGGGACGAGATGAGAGTATTAGCAAATATTTGTGATGTATTTAAATAATACCGGTAGTATCCCACCATTACAAAAAACAATAAATATTTTAAATAAATACAGTCTTACATTCACAACTAACAACAGCACCAATTCGTTATTAATCTAAATACAATTATAAACTTCAATTGATATGAAATGATAACTAAATGCTTTTCATGTTGGATGAATTGAAATAGTACATTAGAAATCAGTTAAATCCAGTAATGATGTATAAGGATGTAACGTTTGAATATATCGAGTAGATGTGTATGTGTGTCGGTGCGTGTTAGAGTTCGTTGTTGTGGTTGCGGCGCACGTACCTGGCGAAGTAGTCCGGCCGCCAGCACTTGCAGGAGCCGGGCACCAGGAACCAGTCGTAGTACAGCCGGACCTATAAAACTAGTGTTTTCTTCATCTTGCTACGACTAAACGCACTGCACATATTTGATAATACGTATAGTGGAGTCCAAGAACAACGTGGCAAACTAAAAACACTGAAGGATTATTTATGTACATGACGCCCACACAGGCCGGAGGGTACCTTTAACCTAGGCAATGGACTGTATAAATTGGCTGGAGGTAGATAGTCCTTTAAAATAAATGCCAAAAGTATTTCTTTGTAACCGGGTATAAATGCTCACTTGCATTATGAGTGTTCTGCGCCGCCATTACTAATGTTGAAGAAGCACCAACCTTACAAGTAATGCACATTACATAGTGTGCCGGAAAGCAAGACCGAATGCGAGAGCGGGTTACGGCCGAGTGACCGATCATCTCCGATTTTGATATATATCGATGATAATGTAATATCGCAAAAAGAATTTAAACTACCCCCAACCATTTCATGTCCAAACAGCCTTCTTCTCATTTTGCAACTGGATATACATCAATTACTTAAGAAACTCGAAACGCCTAAGTATGCTGCGAGAGCAGATGTTACAGCTGACTTGTGGCTGTGTTAATTCAGAGACAATAACCATGTCCCAAACACAGATGGTTAAAATTTAGTTACTATCTATAGTCTACTTTATAGATGTATATGAAGTTGTTGCTGTTTAGGTTAGAGTCTGTTAAGTAGAAATGTGTTAAATAGATTAAGTACAATTTATCATTAGGTTTTTATTTGACCAAAATCTAAGGCTCTAGCTAAATTTCCAGGCACTATATCGTTATTTGTTGAAATAATTATTCACTGACTGCTCTATAGTGTACGGTGTTTCCTTTTTTGCGTTAAAAATAGTAATTATAGGTTTATATAATGAATATGGAAACATCGTTGTAGTGATATCACTCAATTCGTATACTATTTTGCATCATTAAGAAAGCAGAATACGTAGTATTGTCCTAATAAAAACTTATAAGAAACAATACGAAGTTTCTAAAATAAATTGTATTGTATTAGAAGATTGTGTTGTTATTGGAGACAAACATACAAATTATGCATTTAATTTTTTTTTTTAATACGTTATTAGAGGTTTTAAGTCTCTGGTTACAAACTCATCTGTTGTTAAATGACGATGTGGTCGAAGATGTTAAACACAATAAATCTTAGAGTCGATCATGAAAATCAAGAATCGCAAGTGCAACTGCGAGATGTGCAGTCAGATATTTGGCGATAGAATTCTAATTTGAGGGTGGTAGTTAGCGGGAAGCGGATTAACTACCGCACTAATATATTATACAACACTATTTTGTAGAGCATTATCACTATGCTGTGGTTTCATTGCGATATCTCCTTTACTGAAAGTTGCAACTCGGTTACAAGGATCCTAACTTGCATCGATTGACACGATGTTCATACACTTTATTACTAAATCATTATTGCTCCACACGCTTCAAGTTCAAGTGTACATAATATGATTGTCGTATTCAAGAATAATTTGCATAATACAATTGTGACGTACAGTTCAAAATGAGCGGAATCCAATATAGCCGTTTCTAATATTTAACGTTATATTTCAAGTTTTATTCATGTGATATATCAAGATCATAAAAAAAACTAAAAACCTTCCGGACGGCAAAATTTGAACTTCGTTCTCGGTGTAAAAAACTAGAACACCAAAAAAAATAATGAAATCTGTTAAATGAGTAATTAATATTGGATTTAGCTAATTTTCAGATGTAGCGATACAATTGTATACATAAAGATCAGAGCTGTTTTAATATGAAACGTAATTGTGCTGTATCAATATTGTAAAGACAACTCGATACCATGAATACTCGATAATGAGTTTCGATGTTAGATTTAAATGTATTTGGTCAGGATTTGTATTTTGTTGTAAAATGTAATAGAGAATATTGATGAATGACCTGGAAGCACCCCATCTCGTCGTGCCCGTCGCAGGCGGAGGGCCTCTCCGTGGCGGGGGCGGGCAGTGCGGCGCGGCTCTGCGCGTGCTGCGGGTACTCGCTCTGTTACATGTTATACTGATGATCATCACTTCCCCTTTCACTTATTACATCTATGACGAACTCTGTCATCCTCGGAACTTATAACGAATATCGTTTGCGAAACCAAATTTAATGTCCTCCTGTATATGAAATATATGTCATATGCCTAAAATCTATTATTATATCAAGTTTGTTCAAAAATGCGTTCACTAGTTTTTGCGTCAATCTCGTATAAACAACAGACAGACAACATTTTTATAAACCCTGGAAATGTGTTTTCCCATTGATCCTAAACCCTCTCTACAGAATTTTTAAGGTGAAACTTCTTTAGAATTGTTGTGATTTCAAACCGGATGCAACGGAAAAAACGACAGGTAAGAGACACAAATACAAAAATTAGTGAGCCAGAGCGAGAGAGCAAATGTTGGTGTGTATTTATATTGCGCACTGTTTAATACTTGTGCTTGTATTTGAGCATTTAACGTGTTTTAGTATATGTGAAAAGTGCGTGATCTAATACTACTGTACACTGTATGCGGCTGCGTATTACAGCTTTTTGGTAAGAAGTCAGCGTGGTGTGTTATTATTTAACAGTGTTTGTGAGTATTTTTATATCTTGTTGTGCTAAATATTAAATTCATTTTTAAACAAATAGACTTTGTAATTATCCTTCCCTTATTATATTTATTCATCTCATTCATTTGTCGATTTACTGAAGTTTCACTTCTATCGTGTGTGCATCACACACACCTTTTTTTTAAATGTTTAATGTGTACATTTAGTTCTATTCTCCTTTCGTTATATGAATATACTACAAAGTAAAATGGGTATAATGCCACCTGAAAAACAGGATTTAAGTGGCAGCGGTTATAATATAGGATTCATCAATTTTTAACCGAATTTTTAGTTTGAGAAATTTACAATTCATAATCAATATATCTACTATTGTTTATTACTAATAATAATATAACAACATTTTTTTGTAATATTGTAATTTATTACAATTTTTTTAAATGTAAAATTTCGTGAATGAATAAAAAAAACGAGTATGTTTTAGAACACACGACTAAAGTGAAATTTCTTTAGAACTACTGACAGAGATATATACTTATATATTTCATGCAGTAGCTATGAGCGGAAGAGAGTTCTTCTCACACCTCTCTCCCTCTTGCTCCTACAGTAATATACGTAAGCAATATAAGTCTCTCTCTTTCTATCGTCACGTCTATGACACGTTTTCGTAACGCCCTCGTGACGCATTCACCAGCTTACCTGTTGGTGCTGGTGCTGCGGGTAGTGCAGCTCCGCGACCAGCAGCGAGACCCAGCGCGGGGAGCTCAGGCACCCCCCCTCCAGGTAGTGGCAGCGCGACTGCATGCACCTGGCGGTACGCAAGCCCTCCATAACAACTCACTGATCACCCTTATATACTACACTTATTAGAGATTACTCACAGATAACCAAAGCAACAACTTTAAATATTTTGCCTATAAAACAAAACATATGTACGTATAACCTTTACCTATACATACAATAAAAGGGTAAATTTAACAAGTCTGTACGCGTTTAGATTTTTGTAAAAAAAATATTGCAGGTGTCTAGGAGTAAGTAATAAAATACATTTCAATCATATTTAGAAATTTCTGCTTATCTTGAACCTTTAAAAAAAATATTATAAAGCATATCATTGAGTTTAGTTTTTGTTTCATTAAAATCAGTTCGTTGCATGAAAAATTATTGTAATTTTAATGTAATCTAAGTACAAGAGAATACTAGAGACAAAAGTGACAACACATTTCGATGACTTTATTAGTCACTGTTTTCTAAATAAGATCCGACGCGAGCAAAGTCACGAGCACAACTATTATAATTTTATATGTATGTCTGAAATATTTTTTTTTTCCGAACTGACTACGCTATTGACCTAGCAAGGTCTTAACAGCTTCACCGGACTACATGTATGAAATGCACTTTTGGTTCCTTACATTTTTTTATACACTTTGAGTATAATCTTCTCGTGGTGGCTAGCCAACCGGACTTGAGTAAACCCCAACCGCGCCTTGCTATAGTTTCGTCACGTTGTTTTCCTTCACCAAAATCTTGTTTTCCTTCATCGAGGCGGTATCCAAATCTTATATCGTAAATTAGAAATTGTGAGCTTCGATACGATAGTTGGTTTTGTGATGAGGCTTAGAAAGTTGTTAGAGTTTAATGAACTTGTGTATCAAAGCACTAAAAACTGTAACGAATAATAAATATGTCTAATATGCATGGAGCAAGTTGATACTAATATATGTCTAATATGCATGGAACAAGTTGATACCAATAGAAATGCGTGTGGTGTGTCGTGTCGTGTGGCGTGGTGTCGTGTCGTTACCTGGTGACCTCGACGGTCTGCGTGAAGTACCCCTCGTAAGGGATCTGCACGACGTAGCGCCAGAGCGCCTGGTAGTTGCGCGCGAACACGGGGGTCGCGTACTCGACGCGCGCGGGGCACGGCGTGGGCGGGCCCTGCCACCACACGCACACTCAACTCACAACCATTTCCGCAATTTCGTTTTAACATATTTACACGTGTAACATATTTCTTATGACATTACCTACTAACCATCTTTTTTTAACTGAGTACGCTATTAACCGAGCAAGGTCTTAACAGCTTCACCGGACTACTAAGTAGAGCGCTTAAGCCACTCAGCCAATTTTATTTTGACAACTAGCTCAAGGGTGCGGGGCACACCTCGGCTTTGGCTGTTGCCTAATACATACAATTCGCGACCTATGTAAGCTAACCTAAGCTAAGCTAACTATTCATACATATATGAATTGTTGAAACATATATGTGTACCAAGCATACATAACTCAATAACTCTTATATATATTTCGTATTAGATAATAACCTACTAACCATCAAATACTCTACAGATATCAACAACATAGCAAGAGAGCATTTTTCTTTTCTTTAATTTTATTTTTGGTAAAACATCTTGCAAATTATTATTGACATCGTCGAGTAGGTGATTACGAGTGTCTTGCAATCATTTCAATGTTCTAACAAAATGGTAGCCCCCTTGTTAGAACTTTCTAGGGAGCTTTGTGGCATCTCAAAATTCATGCTCCGTGATATTACTTTCCATCTACTTCACTTGTATTCACAATAACCGAACTATATTACGTAAAATGCTGCCAATATTAGAACATATAGAGTCAAATAACACAATATTATAAATAGAATAAAAAAGCATTGCCAAAGCCACACATGACAGAGAGTTAATTTGAGAACTATATCAATATATTTTCATTATAACATAGATTTCTTTATAACTTTATACATACATAACTAGCTAGCGACGCTCTATAAATTATACCTATAATATAATCTGTAATTAAGGCCACGTTTGAGAAACTTTGCATATCTAATGAAAAGTACGGAGTATCCCAATACCAATGCCATGTATGCGGAAAGATTGGTGATATATATCACTTGCTGAAGTGTGTCAAGAAGGCAAGAACAACCGTAAGAGAGTCGTTGATGAGTAGTTAAAGTGTTAGTTGCCAAAATATAGGTATTTAACCTTGTAAATAGCACCTTGTTAGAAACCTTTTTTTTTTTTTTTTTTACATGGGGAGATCCCTAACAGATTCCCATCCCGTCGGGCAGCTGAGGATGGGTTATGTCCGATTTGCACGGACTAAAACCCCATGGTGCCTTCATATACCTTTTTAGGTGGGGGAGCAGGGACTGCCGGCTGGCACTGCGTCTGCTCCCCCGACAGGTGTAAGCCCCTCAAGAGGCCCTGACTGCGGTCTGAGGGGTCAGAGATGGTAGACCCCTCAAAGGGGGAGTGAGTGTTAGACCCCCTGACGAACTGTGGGAGTCGCATCGGCACAATGCGCCTCCACCACATGGGCCTGTGCAGTTTAAACTGCCAGGGCGACGGGCATGCCCTTGTCCATCGCCCCCAGGCCCCAACTACGGCGGCCGGAGGTCATCACCTACCCATCGCCGCCGAGTGGTTCGTCGACCGCGGGAGGGGAGTCTAGTGGTCCACTCCCTCTCCCTCTCCGCCGCCTCCTTTGCAAGCATGACAGTCTCGCAATAGCAGGCGACGGAGAGCCACCCGGCCTCGCTCTCGACCATCTTATTAACGACGATCGGGAGCGAGAGATCCGGGCCGATGGCCGCGACCAGCTCGTAGCGTGGCACATCCCAGGCGGTACATTCACTCACCGTGTGCTGCGCGGAATCATCCACGCAGCCACAGTGATGGCACCCTGGAGTCGGCTCCCGGCCAATGCGACACAGGTAGCGCCCGAAGCAGCCATGCCCCGAAAGCACCTGTGTCAGCCGGAAGCTCAGGGCGCCATGCCGCCTGGTGAGCCATTCGACCATAACTGGTCGAACAGCCTCGATTGTTACCACGCCCCAGCTAGGTCGCTCCAGTCGTCGAGACCACTCTTCCACCACTAGGACCTGGTGGAGTTGGTACCTTAGCCTCTCGATTTCTCGAGGCGCTAGACGTTGACCCCTCTCCAGCGCCTCCACGTGTCGATGATACAAAGACGCGTGGGCTCTCGCTTCCAGGTCCCAGGGTGGGGATCCGGCCAGTAAGGAGGCCGCCTCGAAGGAGATCGTACGGTACCCGCGTATGGCTCTGACGGCCATTGCCCGCTGCGGTCTCCTCAGGCGATAATGACTCCCCTGATGTGAAACTAGAAATTAAAGAGAACAATAGAGCTGATGTACTCGTATTTGTTACAATAAAAGCCCCTAATAAATATATATATAAGAAGGTACATCGCAGTTATTTTAACAAATTATTTTAAAAAAAATAGTAAGTATTAAAAAAAATATATATAAGCAAGGTTTATTGTCAGTTTTTTTAGTACTCCCTGTATATAATTGCATAAATCCATATGAACTCACGATATTATAAAGTGATGCAGCAATAGTTAACGCTACTATTGGGCAACAAGATCGCGAGTTCGATACATGTCTTTAGAATTGTGTAGCTATATAAAAATACTTAGTATAGTTAAAGTATTAAACATTATAGTAACAGTAAAACGAAACTCACCTCATATCTGTGATGCGGTGGATTCTGAGGATGTGGTGGAACCCCAGGATCTTCGCGTCTCTCTACTCCGGCTGACGACTCGCTATCGCCATTGAAAGCACGATACAACATACAGCATCTGAAATAACAGAACTCTTTATAAAACTAAAGTGTAAATATAAATAAAATGTTTCTTCCTCT
This sequence comes from Antheraea pernyi, assembly GCA_015888305.1. Lineage (NCBI taxonomy): Eukaryota > Metazoa > Arthropoda > Insecta > Lepidoptera > Saturniidae > Antheraea > Antheraea pernyi. Next base: position 54,245 of record MNPI01020216.1, on the reverse strand, counting down.
ATACATAAAACATAATATTGTTAAGGCAATGAACCACGCAATCGGAGCCGCGAGTAACACCTAAATTATAATCATTAAGATTTTTTTTTAAAGACACATATTATAGTGCACGTTACCTTGATTACGTGTGTTTACATTGATTTGTCACACAAATTACACTAGTCTATACTAATATCTATATCTATACTAATATTATTAAAAGGTAAAGTTTGTGAGTTTGTGTCGTTGTAAGGGGTAATTTCTGAATCTGCTAAACCGATTTTGAAAATTCTGTCACGAATAAAAAGCCACTTTATTTGTGAGTGTCACAGGCTATATATTAACCCGAAAAATGAAAAGACTTTTTTGTGATTGTTGGATTTGCAAAGGCGGAGAAGAAATGGTCGAATGAAAACATTTCTTACGAACGCTGCCTTAACGATGAGAGATATATGATTGAGTTGTAGACAAAAGTTGTAGAGCTCAATAATGCCTACAAAATAGTCAGCGACAGCATATGTCTCACCTCGAGGTTTTTTATTATCTGGGCGGGACAACGTCTGCCGTGCTCGCTAGTATGCAATAAATTAACATATTTAGTATTTGTTAATTAATTGTGGTTTAAATATTACAAATCTATTGCAAATAAAAATTCTCCTTGTATGTAAACATTTTTAAAGCAGATACGAAACGCAAAACTTACACTTTGCTCATCTGATCAGATAAATTGACACATTTGACATTAATGACATTTAGTATCCACCTGAGATTTGTACTAAATTTTAGGTTAGATTTTCAGTGTAAAAGTTGACATAAATAAATAAATGTATTTCTTATATTATGTGTTAAAATGTCGACTGCTTTAGTTAGACAAGCTTTAGAATTTGTCGATCCTGAAGGTAAAATAGTATAATAAATTTAGATTCCTAAAATGTAGTAGTGTTAATGCTATTATACATACTATTTTGAATCCTCAGAAAGCAGTGGGAAACAGAGGAAGCGACGCAAGGCCGGTTCGAAATATCAAGGGGCGTCGGGTCAAGGTACGTTCGTCCAATTTAACGAATACAGCCATTAGATTGTGTCAAGTTTCAAGTATAAGACTTGTGTTTTGTTAGCGTATTTCAAAGTGTGTGATAAGGATATTCATGTATCAACTAAGACGTTTTTATCAATTTTATATGTTGAAATGTAGCATACTTCACTTGTTATTATCTAATACAAGATATTCTAATATTAAAATGAGTAATAAGTAAGTATGCCTAACCTATAAAATTCCATAGATTTCTCACATAAATGTTCTTTTTATCTTTATTAATCTTTTGTTTCAGTCAATCAGGTATACTTTTTAGTTGTATATACCATTGCCTATAACCATTTGAAAAGTAGATGTAATTTAATTTTTAATTATCTCCTAGACTGTGAGAACCATAAGCATAACCATGAGCTTCCGCTGCGTCTTAGCCCAAAATAACTATTCCACGCGTGCGAAGTCGCGGGCAGAAACTATTAACTAATTATATTATCTATAATCTATACTAATATTATAAACAGGTAAAGTTTGTGAGGTTGTAGGGGGTAAAATCTGGGGAGTCTGAGAAAAATGGTCGAACGAAAACGTTTCTTACGAACGCTGCCTTAATTATGAGATATATATGATTGAGTTCTAGAGAAAAGTTGTAGCTTGATAATGCCTATTACCGCCCAACGAAGTGGGTACGGGTCGGCTAGTATACATAAAGTTTACTTACCTACGCACTTTGTTCGAGTAAATACTTAGAAATTAATTAATATAAATGGTAAAATTTGTAATATCACGCATGTTGCTTAGACTTTTTTGATGTGTGTATTTTAAATATTTAGTATTCTATTATTTGGCAGACAAAATAAATATGTTTATATGTATACTAGCCGACCCGTACCCACTTCGTTGGGCGGTAATAGGCATTATCAAGCTACAACTTTTCTCTAGAACTCAATCATATATATCTCATAATTAAGGCAGCGTTCGTAAGAAACGTTTTCGTTCTACCATTTTTCTCCAGATATTACTCCTACAACCTCACAAACTTTACCTCTTTATAACATTAGTATAGATTATAGATAATATAATTAGTTAATAGCTTCTGCCCGCGACTTCGCACGCATGGAATAGTTATTTTGGGCTAAGATGCAGCGGAAGTTCTCAAAAGAAAAAAATACCCCGATTTTAAAACATTTTTCATTGTTGCTCCGCTCCTTTCGGTCTTAGCGTGATGGTATGTAGACTATGACACTAATAAAAAACTTGGCTTTATATTGGTAAAAAAATCGGTTTAGTAGTTCCTGAGATTAACCCCCACAATGTCACAAACTTTACTTCTTCATAATATTAGTATATAGAGTATAGCCCCTGCCCGCGACTTCTATAGATAAGTTTAAATTTCAACTTCATAATTGTAATGTTACAATGAAGTCATTATATTTAAAGTTTCACATGTTTTTTAATGTAATGCAACAATAATTTAACCTGTATGATACAGTTTACTAATATTAACATTATCTTAGCTGTTACATACTCATTTATTATAATTATTACTTACTATGAGTTACTATTATTGAAAGAGTATATAATGTTATCTATATTTCTCATGAACCTGACTACTTATAATAACTAAAAGAAAAGTGTATAAATCATGTTTGGTAACACTTTGTATATTGTCTTAGTAAATACCACAGTATCTAATTTTCTCTTTTTAATAATAAATCTTTAGACTTCAATGGTTTGTTCTAAATGTTCAAAAAATAGATTTGTACAAGAAGGGAATACTAATTTAATGCTGACTGGGTTTTTATTAGGTGGTAGCCTGAAGCTGTCAATTAACTAGCTATTAAAATTTCTAGTATAATTTATGAACTCTATATAATATTACTATTACTAGTTAAAAAACTAGCTGATAAGTAAACAGGGTAGCACTGTTTTGGTTGATTTCTTTAAAATAGTCATCATTATACACACTTGATGAAGTACAGAAATTAAAGCCACCATTCAAATAGTTGTCAGGAGCTAGTTTTTTAAAGTTAATACAATGTTTTTATATTATTATTACAGTTCGCGCTAAACCATACAAAAATAAAATTAAAAAGGCAGAGAAGAATTCAAAATCTGTTGAACAGAAAGTTGAAGAGAATATCAAAAAATTGTTAGCGCTGTCCGCGCCTGTTGCTGAGAAAGAAGTTACTAAAAAGGTATGTGACTGTAATGAATATTTTGAATAGATATTAATACTAGTATCACAGTTCCAGGTGAAATTTTAAAGATTTTTATGTATTCATAGTAGATACACCTATAGATAGTCGTGCCCGCAACTTCATCCACTTGGAGCTTAAAAGACAGTGATTAATTAAACCATCTGAATGTATTAAGCCCATTTACTTATCTACTTTTCACTCATCGTTCTTGCGTCGTCATTAAAATTACAATAATTTTTTTTAGAGTGAACCGATTTTAATGAAACAAAGATTAAATGTTCCTTGAGGATATGCATTATGGTTTTCTTGATGAGGTTTTATCATGAATGCAGTATTTTAGCACTTATGCATGCTCAAACAGACAGATAGATAGACATTTCTAAAAACAATCAAACAATCAAAAAAGTACAGATTAGAATTATTAGAAGAATTATTAGATTAGAATACATTCTTATTATATGTATAGATATACTTAGTATAATCTATCTATAAATACTATGAAACAAAAATATCTGCTGTGTGTTCTCTTTAGTACTTGTTAATTCCACAAAGGATTTTGATACTGTAGCAACATCATTACGTATTTTGTTGAATTGCATTATTATGTACTGGCGACAAGTTTAGTTTCGGCCGGCACACATGTAACACACGTCTCTAAATTAAAAACTAAAAAGTGATCTTCGTATTATTACATATATCTAAACATTAAATAGAGACTGAACCTCTAAAATACGATTTTACCATAGTATAGAGATTTTCTTCTGCAAGTTTTATATGGATAATACATGCACAATATATTTATATGAAGTGGAAAATACACTCATCGAAAAAGTCTAAGCAACATGTACTAATTTAAATTTTAGAATGGTTCTTCACATTATAATGTTGTATTTTATTTTTAAAATAATATCTTTAGGGTTCTATGATGTAAAAATAACAGCTGTTTGAGAGACAGGCTGGTACTGATCGTTCACTGCCGTTATTTCATCGGGAGGGTCGGTAAAAATATGTCGCGGACGTCTTTTACTACGCGCAGCGTTTGGTACGGGTTCGTATTTTGCGGCGGATACCACTAACGGACTGGGATTATCTGCTGTGTGTTCTCTTTAGTACTTGTTAATTTCACAAAGAATTTTGATACTGTAGGGACATCACTATGTATTTTGTTGAATTGTATTATTATGTACTGGCGACAAGTTTAGTTTCGGCCGGCACACATGTAACACGCGTCTCTAAATTAAAAACTAAAAAGTGATCTTCGTTTTATTACATTCTCTAAAATAGACTAAACCTCTAAAATACGATTTTACCATAGTATAGAGATTTTCTCCTGCAAGTTTTATATGGATAATATATACATGCACAATATATTTGTATGAAGTGGAAAATAGTTTATGTATACCAATATACACATGGAAAGGAGTTTTCAAATGCTGACAATGCTAACATGTGAATTTGAATACATATAACATGTGAATTGTGATTTTAGCTTTTTTGATCATTTATCCTTTACCAATTAAGTATTTTAGTAAGTCCTGCATTTAACTTTGATCCAATTTACCCTTTAAAACATATCATTCCAATGATTATCTTAGAAGACAACATAGATGTAAAATTATATGCAACAAAATGAGGTCATTGTGTGAAGCTTCTTACGTAATTCAGCTTGTGTGATTTCATAAAATGTAAATACCAAAGTGTCAAAAAATTGTTCAGACATTTGACATCACATTAGTAGGTACATTGCACTCATGCAAAACCGGGGCAGGTTACTAGTTATAAGGAATTGTGAGAAACGGCTTCATTTAATATTGTTGTGAGCTTGGCTATTATAGATGAATAGAATATTAATATTCCATATGGTTATATAATGTAATAGTTTTCTTACGGAGTTATACCATTTGACAGATAGTAAAATGTAAGGATTGAAATTATACACAGTCAAGTTCTTTGCGCCTAATTATCAACATCGTATTTGTGAATCGAATCCCATCCCTTTACCGCTTCAACCACCTATATCATAATTACTTGGTCCACGCTTTATATAAAGTACTATACGTAGTCTGTGAAGGTACTCTGTGGTCCACACTCAATTTAGTTCTGTCGTTCGTATGGTTTGAAGCTGTGGCACGCGTAGAATCCATCCACACGCCTACGCAGATAGAAAAGAATTGGGGTATAGGACTGAGCATCAACGTGAACTACATCAGTATCTACCTTGTTTATCTATCACTATCACTGGATTCATAAAAACGATTTCGCTCACATTTAGGAAATACCACCTCTAATAACCTTTTTTTTTCATCACATTCTTTACTATCAAGATTTCGTAAGACACACTGCTAGTCGTCGCTACGGCAATGATAATGTAAAAGTAGTAAATAACATGGGAAAATAATAATAAAAAATATATAATCACAGTATAAATAAGATAATTAAAACCAGTTATGTAATTGAAATAATATAAGAATGTTGCTGCTTTCCTTAAAAGGGTATATTAGATCATTTGCATTTATATGAAGGTATCAAGATCTAGTTTGTACGTCACAAAAAGTTATTTCAGGATTGTCATATTTACATTTGATAATAGTAATGCTACTAATAGCATAAACTGACAATTATTTGAAGTTATCCGATTCTGATTAGATATATGTAATGCCAACGTATTTATAATACCATGTCATCACAGAGATAGCGTTATAATGATTCTGTATTTAGTAAAGAACTTTATTAACTATATGATCTTTGTAGAAATATTAATTGATGAAATTTAAAAAGGATATTAAGTTTTCATTAGATGTTTATAGTAAATGAGCTTACTCTGCATCTGATGGTAAGTGGACAAAAACAGTAACCCCTATGAGGAGTACACATAGACTAGCATTATGCATTAACACCTTCAAATTATTAGCTTCTGATGATTATAAAATGTCCTACAAAAAATTAGTTTCATAATGTTAATAGCCATAAAATTAATTAACCGACTCCATAATAATTGCCTTTAATATAAACATATCCCATTATTTTCTTTTTGTGAAAATGGTTTTGTTCTTTTATGGTATCTATGTGTTTTTACCAGAGTTCAATTTTATTGGGACTATGAAAAATGTAATGATATATAAGCTAAATATTATTCTTAAAAGTCCTCTATCTACCGGTAGGAGTCTTTAAAATCGGTTCTGTCCTCTCGGGGTTTACCTCCGACAAACAACAGATCGTTAAAAATATTTTTATGTATAGATTACAATAATTGTTGTAATATATCTTTATGTAAGTTATAGTTTATTAATTCATAATAACTGATATCTGTTACAGTACTATACATTTAAATTATTATTGAAGAATGTAGTCCGGTGAAGCTGTTAAGACCTTGCTAGGTCAATAGCGTAGTCAGTTCGAAAAAATAAAAATTTTGAAGAATGTAAGAAGTTATAATTATATACTATGATTTCCTACAATTGAGAGAATACTAATCCACGCGTAATATAATAAATGCGGTTGTTTGTTGTTACTTTTTCACAACTAAATGTCTAAACCGATTGCCGTGAAATGTTGACCCAAATGTAGTTCAGGACTTAAAGAAATATTGCGAAAAATATTTAGTTAGATAACTAATACTAAAAACGTGTTGAAGTAAACGCATCATGTACTATAACATATTTTTTTACAGATTATACAGAGAGCAGTGGCAGGCAAGCCTCTAATAGAAATAGATAAAGTCAAAGAGGACAAAGATAAATCTATTCTGTTCCCGGAAGACGAGGTGGCGCCGGTAAAGAAATTTGACAGAGAGCCGTTCTAAAGTTAACTTTATACTTTAGAAGAAGTTATATTTTATGTTAAATTAGGCAATGAATTTATGGACATACCGGATGCTGTAATTGGAAAATTTATTTTAATATCAGCTTCCACTTTGTTTATTCTGTCTGCACTCTGGATCAACTCCTATCCTTTTATTGACGAAGGTATCTTACCTTAATTTTTTATATTGTACTACAAAATAGACATAAATGTATGTATATCAGGGTAACGCAAAAAAAAAACATTTTTTTTTATTCTCTTATGAAAATATGTTTTTTAAATCCCCACCTAATACTAGTTTAAAACAAATTAATAGGACGCTCAAAATTTTTTAAATTTCCTAATTCTCGTTATTTAATTATTTGGAAACTTTAATAATCTTGACCTTTAATAAACCTTTCATTATTAAAACATCGATTTGAGTATTTCCTAACCCTAATCTTATAATAATGAGACATGTGTATTTTAAAAAAAAATTGAGCAGTGGAAGAAAAATATTTTGAGCTGGGCTTTGAAGTGGGCTCATAAAATATAAACTCTACAAAAAATTTTTTTTTTCTTTGGCTTCTTTAATATATGTATGTTTAAATTATATTATTTCAATTCCAGATTCTACACTTTATGGTTTAATTCCAAACCCACAGTGGTTTCTGCTGTTTTGTGCCGTTTGGGGCCTATTTTTCATTGGAGGTCTAATGTCTTTCACATTATACCACATCTACCCGTATTTATAATTCAGAAAGTGGAACTTCCTCTCAGTGGATCTAACTACATCGAAGTTATAGGATATGTCATCAATAAATTAAGCTACAAACACAAAATTCGCGTTACTCGGTGGACAAAATCAAGTGAGACTATAACCGTAAATTCTATGAAACCATTTGAAACTTTGACAACGAGCAATATGGATAAAAGCCAAGAATGGATAGTTATAGGCATAGGTGGTGTCACTTGTGGCGGTAAAACGAGTTTGGCTAATAAACTAATGCAAGCTTTAAGTCCTGTGTACATATTCCACCAGGACTTGTATTTCTTCCCCGACGATAGCCCGAAGCATGTGAAGTGTGCCACGTTGCCACACAACAACTATGATATCGTCACGTCGTTGGACATGGAGCGTATGTACAGTGATGTGTTGGAGACCATTCGAGGTGTCAACAAGGCTCATGACTATAGTCTAGAAGAACATGAACGGTTCACTGTCAAAGGAAAGAAATTTTTAATACTCGAAGGGTTCACCGTGTTGAATTTTAAACCTATAATGGACATCTGTAATTTGAGGTAAGTTGTTAATAAATTGGTTTTGCAATGTATTTCAGATTGTTCTCTAATATATTCTAATATCTTATCCATTTAATCCAATTGTAAACCAACGTAAGCAAGGGTTTCCTCAAATACCACAGCTAATGGATATGCAATTATTCTCATTGTTCTACACACGCACACACTATATTTAACGTGAAACATAATAGTTAAATTTATGTTTTAACGCCATGTAACTACTCGTTCTTACTACTATATCGTTACCTATACACATTTTAAATATTTAATATTTTGTATGTGGTATATTTGATTTTAACACCATCTACATGTTTTTACACATTTTATGATGATGTAAAATTATTTTTGATCAATCGTGAAGAGTGAAGAGAAATCCTACGACTTTTGTCATTTGTTCGCTTATAACACTAGTAGACTAATGTAGCGTTAATATTTAGTCATAGAATTGTACAATTGCTGTTTAAATAACAGTTTGAGCACTATTTAATGTCATGTTAAAAGACAATATGGGTTAAGATGGTAACATTTTCCAAGTATATCTGCTATACGACTATATATGTAACTACTCGTTCTTACTAATATATCGTTACATATACACATTTTAAATATTTAATATTTTGTATGTGGTCAACATATTTGATTTTAACACCATCTACATGTTTTTACACATTTTATGATGATGTAAAATTCTTTTTTGATTAATCGTGAAGAGAATTCCTACGACTTTTATCTTTTGTTCGCTTATAACACTAGTAAACTAATGTAGTGTTAATATGTAGGCATAGAATTGTACGATTGCTATCTAAATAACAGTTTGAACACTATTTAATCTCATGTTAAAAGACAATATGGGTTAAGATGGTAACATTTTCCAAGTATATCTGCTATACGACTATATATGGGCCATCGAAGGATAGGCTTAGAAAAGTTGTATCCGTGTGTGATGTGGAATGTATTTTTGAGGTATTTCTTCGTACTGGAGTATGGAGAGTGTCGGTTGCGACGGAGTTTCCGTCTGTACGACCCACCGGATATCGAGGGGTACTTCGAGCTGTGTGTGTGGCCTGAACATCTCAAATACAGAGCCGAGGTACAAACACGTTCATACTTTATTTCACTATCAACTTCATAAAAAATCATACTAGTAATAGTCGTCAACACTGTACTTTAAATCAATAATTTTTTTAATTTCGTTAGTAATAATAAAACAGAATATTTAATGAAATAATTAAAAAAGTAAAACTCATCAATAGTTACTAAACCAAAAAGAAAATCGACTGACAATCAGAGGAGAATGATTTAAGTACGTCTTTTGACTCTATCTATATATTTCTATCTATTCATATTGTTTAGGCTAAAATGGTTAAGAAGCATTGCAATGCACAACGGTATTATCCGTCCTTCTTTAAATCCATCACGTGTCATATTTCCTCCCCCCAACCCCCTCACCGGCGCTTAAGTCAGTCCGTAAACATAATGACTACGGCGCACATCTCTGTGAGCGACTGTTAATAATAAATTACATCATAAACGTTCCTTAATATAATTAGAGAGTATAAGTGAAAGGTGCGAACCGAAGTGTTAGTGAAACAAGTGGAGGCCTCCTACGACCGTGATAACAGCCGAAAGGTGAGTCCTATTTTTCCCCATATCTTTCCGACCGTTGTGCATTTTTAGCGATCACCAGAAAAGCGTCACGCCGAAATATCAAACCTTTTTTTATCGCAACTACAACCAGCGTATACACATATATAACAAGGACATTGAACTTATAGAAATTATAACATGTATTCAGTTCTTATTATGTGTGTGTTTATAATTATTTTCCTCTGAAACAATCTCATTGATTTTGTTGATTTTTTTATACTTGGTCAAGTTTACTTAAAGGTCAGCTTAATGGTCCTCTACTATATTTGGAACTGGCAGGTGTTGTTGAAGAGATCTAGAATTTATTGAACCATTTTTATTATTTTATATTTGTCAGATAAAATAAATATCCTTCATCTATAGAAAGTAACTATTAATATTTTATTATTGATAACATCTTTGGCAGGGTAAAGCGGCAAACATTTGGAAATAGTTCATTTTTTCCTTACTCCCGACGAATCAAACTCTAAATACGTATCTGTACGTACTTCACTCCTTTACATCTACTAATATACAATATTTGTACACTCTTTAGTATAAAAAACCTTACTAACATTGAAACTTTGTAAAAAGTTATGGATTATCGTCGAATTTAGACCATAATTTAATGACCGTTTTGTTATGAGTATGTTTAGGTTATTTTGAATTCTACAGAACAACTGACAATTTTAGAATTATTATGTGACACTTGCAGAGTTACCAACGAAGGCAGAATCTATAAAAAAGAATACTAAATACTAGTTTTAATTTCAGATAGAAAAAGATAAACGTGTGACATTAATAGACGGCACTAAGAGTGACACGTTTGAGATGGTGATGGCGGACGTGAGGGCTCTCGCCTCCACTCAACAACTAGCTTAAGATTCAAACATAACTTCATACTATTACACCGCTATATATAATTTATAAATCGGGTTATTGAGTATATGTACGTGTTAATGGAATCATTCATTATTCGATTACTCTTAATCGATTTATTTCTCGTATCGATTAAAATGATTGTCAAATTTATTTATCGTTTTTATAATTAATCTGTTTGTTTTATACACAAATCGTTTTTTCTGATAAAATATAATCTTAAATAGTTCTTCATAGTTTTTTGTTACGATAATTTATATTTAATGTTGCCAACCGTACGGTACTGCATTTTGGTTTTACATTCTGTATATTATTGACCACATATGTTATTAATAACATAGTATATTCATTCGTAAATTTATATTGAGACTATTGTTATCGGCGAAAGATTTCGACAAGTTTCAAGAAATGAAAATCATGTAGTTATTGTAAAAATAAATACGTGATATGTTTTTTTTTTGTTTATTTTCTTGTTTTCATGAAACACTGTAATTCGAGACTTAATTCTGAAAAATGCAATGAACAGCTGTCAAAGTGTTGGTAACTGTAGTACACGCTGTGGAAAGTAGGTTAGTGTACTAAAATCTAGTTGTAAAGATCAAACCCGTGGAGCGAATACATAATTCGAAGCATTCCATTGACAAATGATTTATTAATATATTTTAAACATTAAATTAAGTCGCCTTCATACGCCAGTTCATTTGCTGCTATTTTATAATTTTAATAGTGCGATAGAGAATCTTGTTTTACAACGGCATCTATTGGTAGTTGTGGTAATATTATATAAGTACGTGATGAGAGTTCAGTTATTGTACTTGGCAAGTGTCGGTGCAAACGGTTAGTTCGTTTTATATTATTGTTGAAATTATTTCAAATAAATTATTTCTTAAGAAATATATAATTTTATTGTTTTACTGTCATTACTCAAGTGGTAGTCACTATTTTCATTTCAGATAATGGTGAAAGGTATTGATTTTCTTAACAAAAGTATTTTATTTATTATGGTTTGTTTGGTCTTTAGGTAGTATGAGAGTAAAACTAGAAGATGGTGGTCAATGGATGGTCAAAAGGTGGTAGAGCCACGCTGAAGCTATTAATACTGGTTTCAGCATGAATAGGTCGGTTTGCCCGCGGTACTCTACCACCCATAGAAACACCGACGTGAAGTAACAGTGCTTGCATTGTTGCGTTTCGTTCGGTCAGTGAGAGCGCCGGAGTCCCATCTCCCCTCCCCTCTCCCTCTCCCTCCCCTAACCTTTCCCCCAAACGCAAGCTGGCATCGCACTTGCGACTCCTCTGGTGTTGGAAGTGTTTATGGACGGTGGTAATTACTTAACATCAGGTAATATACCTGTTCATTTGCCTCCTATGATATAAAAAAAAGAATAGTTTTTGTCAATAATATATCCTGGGTGTAATGATGTCTATGTAAATGTGAAATATAGCAGATTTTTAATTATCACGAGTGAAAAAACAGTGATGGGAAATTAATTTCACTGTGATATATATAGCTATATTGAAATAATTGTTATTTTTAAATGTGGTCGGAATTTCTGTGATAAGTGAATAGCGGTATAAAGGTTTAGTATAGTTTAGATATATATATGACGTCATAATCATATGAATTTTTGATCGCGATGTTGTATGGGTATTGTAATATTTTCTCTCGGTCCCGGGCGGGAGCGAGCGCGCCGCGCTGCCAGCACCGTCCCCGGGGACCTACGCAGTGCCAGTTCGCACCGTGGGGGCTCAGTCCGTGCAAGTCGGACGTACCCCACCCTCGGCTGCACGCTGTGATAAGTGAATAGCGGTATAAAAGTTTAGTATAGTTTAGATATATATATGACGTCATAATCATATGAATTTTTTATCGCGATGTTGTATGGGTATTGTAATATTTTCTCTCGGTCCCGGGCGGGAGCCGCCTCCCCGGGGGCCTACGCAGTGCCAGTTCGCATCGTGCAGGTCGGACGTACCCCACCCTCGGCTACCCGGCTAGGGTGGGTTGTAATATTATATGAAGAGAAAGCGTACTTACATGCCGCTGCCTTCACAGAACTTGCGTCCCTCCCGCTCCCTGCCCGAGCCCCTGTGCTCCGCCGGCAGCTCCGCGGAGGGGATGGACTCCGCCTCCAGCTGTTCCTTCCCGGCACTCTCCACCGAGCGCTTCCTCCGCTCCTCCAGCCTGAGCACAAGCGTTATGCAACCATATGGTGACCAGTTTGAGAGGAATGCCGTCGGACCGAAGGAGTGCGTACCGGTTGTGGTGCAGGTCGGCGGGCACGTGCCGCACGCGCGGCAGCGTGTCGTCGGCTCGCAGTACGGGCAGCGTGCGGGACAGGAACCGCAGGGTCTGGTTGCGGATCAGCTCACTGTAACGAACAACAATAAAACCGTTTTTTATTAAAAGCTGCGGATACGACATAAGCGCTTCGATGTTAAAGTTTACCTAACTAGCTTATTTCTGACAATGTCCCGTCAAATCGCCCGTGTGTAACAACAAATATTTTTTTCTTTCTTATCTCCTTTATTGAAAATATGACATCTTACTTCCAAATTCTATCTAGGACATTGTGCAGCGTTACAATATTACTTTACATATGTATGCCGTGTCGTGCCATTCGTTTTATCCAATTATTATGTAGGTAACGTATTTACATCTTATATTCATATAAGAAGCAAAATTTACAAGAAAGGCAAAATTAACAATAAACAGACGTTTTCGGGACGAATGACAAATTAGAATTACACTGTGACGCGATCAATCAACATGGACTTGCTTTAGTATGTTATCATAAAGTGCAAGGACTTAATTCATATTGAAAAATAAACAATATTTTGAACACGTTTATTTAGAGAAAACCATGATTTTGACTCTGCGGTAAAAACACGTTTATTTAGAGAAAACCATGATCTTGACTCTGCGGTAAAACACGTTGCGGTTAAAATTTTCAAAACAAAACTAATAGTTTTATAAATGACTAAAGTAGCACTTGGTTCATATTGAAATGTAACGACTCAATTGTATAAAAGCTAAGGCTGGGATACATCTAATTCGCAAGAACTAAAACCCCGTGGTCCCTTACACCTTTTGGCCGGAGAACAAAAACTGCCTTACCGGCACTACGCCTACTCTCCCGATAGGTTTTGCCCCCAGTAAGTAGTTAAGATGTTAGACCCTCCAAGTGTCTGTTCGTGAAATTAGACAATCTCTTTGTAATCTGTGCAAGCATAGCGTGTACATTACGAAGTTTTTTTTAATTTAGGAATTATTCAATATTCAGCATTGTACGATAGTGTCTATTGTAACTTGCATTTGTAGTAATCCAGTAAGATACAAAAGACTGCTACCCCGTTTAATAATTTGATATAAATTCACCTGTTGATCTCAGAAAGCAATACCAATAAACGTACCGCTAATATTATTACATTTGGTGTATGGTGGTCGTAATGCAATCAAACACAATTATTTTACAGTATTATCATCTAGGAAGGAAATTTAGAAGTATAGTTTTTTTTTAATAAACATACCACTATAGTAATAAACAAGCATGCGGGACGTCTAATGTTAAGCGTCACCGCAACCTATGGATACTTGCAACATCAGAGGTGTCACATGCGTTTTGCCGATTCTTCAATAACCTATTTTCTTTCCCTTTGAAGAATTCCATACAGTAACCATATTATAGTGAAGAAATTGATTTGATTTTCCTGCAATAAAGATTATTATCGAATAGTGAGTGGAGTGTGGTATAGTTACAAAGGGTAGGGGTCTCCGTTGTGGCTGTGCCCCATGGGGTTGCGCGGGATGGTGCCGCGGTTGAGGTCCCCGCAGAGGTTGTGCGCGGAGACCTGCGCGCGGCCCCCCTCCCCCGCGCCCGCGCACTCCGCCGCCACCTGCCGGTACGGGGGCGGACGGACCCTGCACACCGAACACAGACCAAATTCATAAGTCGACACCGTCCGGCTCCACGCACTGCACGCGCATGACTCATTGTCACGTTCCGACTGAGCCGAGCGTGCAAGCAAAAGCGCGGAACAAGCGATAGAAAGGCGCGAACGGCTTAAGAGTCTCGAGACGATTCTATATATCCATACTTATTTTTAAATTGAATAATATTATAAAGAGGTAAAGTTTCTAACGTTGTGAGTTTGTGACGTTGTAAGGGATAATCTCTGGATCTACTAAACCGATTTTGAAAATTTTACCAATAGAAAGCCACGTTATTTTTTAGTGTCATAGGCTATATATTAACCCGAAAAATGAAAAGACTATTTGATGGTAGTCGGATTTGCAGAGTCTGAGAAAAACGGTCGAACGAAAATATTTCTTACAAACGCTGCCTTAACGATGAGAGATATATGATTGAGTTCTAGAGAAAAGCTCTACAAAGCTTGATAATACCTACAAAAAAGTCAGCGACAGCATATGTCTAACTTCAAGGTTTTTTTATTATGAGGTCGGGACAACGTCCACCGTAACGGCTAGTATACAATAATTCTATTCATTTCATAAAAGTATGCAATTTTTCATCAATGTGTTCTTATGACATCACGTAAAATTATCGTCCGTAAACCGACTTTACAGACAACAATTTTTTTTGGCAATCAATCTTCTAGTAGAGTATTACTGCCATTGTCGAGTAGGTAATAATTATATTACAAGTCTTCTATGATAATTTCAATTAACTGACAAGATGGTGGCGCTCTTGTTACAATTTTCCAGGGAGTTTCTGTGACAAGTCAAAATCTATACTCCGTGGTATTATTTCCGATCCACGTTCACTTGTGCACGATAACCAAACTATATTACGTAAAACATTACCAATATTGAATAATATAGAGCCAAATAACACAAAATTATTAATAGAATATACATGATGTTTCAAGATCCCGCCACAAACTCATACAGTATTATATACTATAAAACTAAAAAAGATATATACTATACAAGTAAAAAAAAAATGCTTAAACAAACCTCTCGAAGTAACAGTCAAATGTATAAAAAAATGTGTGATTTAAGAAACCGCCATGCAAGTGAAAGATTTTTTCAACTCGTAAAGGCATTTATTTAACTGAACATTTTTGACAAATTATTCGTTTCAAGGTATAAAAATCGCATTTTTAATGTTAACTTAATAATAATGGGAATTTATTGGCGAGCAATCTTCTAGTTGATTATTACTGCCACTGTCGAGTATTACAAGTCTCCTGTGATAATTTCAATTAACCTGACAAGATGGTGGCCCTCTTGTTATAATTTTCCAGGGAGTTTCTGTGGCAAATCAAAGTCCATACTCCGTGGTATTATTTCCGATCCACTTCAATTGTGCACGATAACCAAACTATATTACGTAAAACATCACCAATATTGAATAATATAGAGCCAAATAACACAAATTTATGGATAAAATATAAAGTCTACTAAATGGCGATTTTTTTTTTGGATACATTTTTGACAAATTATTCGATTCAAGGTATAAAAATCGCATTTTTAATGTTAACTTAATAATAATGGGAAATCAATAGCGTACAAGATACTCAAGTATAACTTTTAATTTCAACCGTCGTCCTAGAGTAGGGAATACATAATAAATACAATGATTAAGATGATACACATTGGTCTTTCACTTTACCGTTATTCCCCGACCACGCGCCGGCTGTAATGCGACATGCGATATATGGATGAAAAGATTCCAAGCAATGGAAAAAACTTTTCATTTGATATAAAGTATTCATTGTTACACAAGACTACTTGCATATAGCATATTTTCCAGAGAGAGGACGTAGAGAACAAGCAGTACCGATACAATTTTACAGAAGTATTTTAATGTTTAGGACATAACTATAAAAAATATATTTTTATGAGACTATAATCGTAGGTATCGGCTAATATTAGGGAACTTACCGCGGCGGCGTCGCATTAGGTGACTCCACAAACGCATAGTATCCTTCTGGGGGCTCCTCTCCTGTTTCCTCCAGTAAGTCATCAGCGCGCGGCTCTCCACCCACAGTGGGGGGTGTCGTCACATCGGGGAATGCTGACGTCACCACAGAAACGACACTCTGAAAATTAAAACAACTTATTCAAATGATATGCGGCTTGGTTTGTTGCAGTACTGGCAATCATTGGTCATTCCATATTTCAGGTTCACTGTTCAATAACAATTTTTTAGATAATAGTGTTAGGTCTTATAACAAAGTCCCAAAGCACATTACCGATATGCCGGATAGCGAGTTCCAACACCATGACAAGCGGGTTTTAATGTCTAAAGGTTATTATTTTAATATGTGAACGATGGTGACGTCAGGAATTGACGCCAATCTCTGTGTATCCACCAAAAATGAATGTAAATAGTTGTTTTCCGAACCGGTGGTAGCTTTGACGTTCATGACGGCCTACATTAAATAAAGTATTTTTGATTGGGATGGATTTCTATTCTTATAATAAACTCGATGGTATGGTAGTGGCAATCTGTCGAAGAAATGCTTTCAATTTAATTTGTCGCTATAACGTTTTACCTTGGCTCCTACATGGCTACAATTGACAACTAGTTCTTATTCGTTAGTAAGTCATTGTGTTTAAGTACGTGGTGGTGACTTGACATCATGTACAATTATGTTGAAAGCCAATCAAATAAATATTAGAATATAAATCATCTATATATATAAAAATCAATTGCTGTTCGTTACCCGGCTTGCGTCAGACAAGCGCCGCGTAGTATAGTAGCCTGTGTACATATAATATTGTTATTTTATTGGGATTGTGCAGCCCATCATATATTAATTATAAACTATATAAACATGTATATAATTGTTGTTCGTAGTGCCTATAGATATGAAAATAAGATTAATGGTAATAATTTCAATTTCCAAAGAATGAAATTTAAATAACTTACACTATAATTTTAAACATTTGCCGGCCGCAATGTGACAACCACGAACATAGAGCAAGTAATCTTTTCAGCAAGGTGACCTTTACAAATAATATTAATGTACATAAATGCATTTCACTCCTGTTCAGGTTTAAAAAAGATATGACAATAACTAGAACAAAGTGAGAAGGGTTACATATAACATCGTACTTGTTTTAGGATTCACTGGATATTTCCGGGTTCAGTACAAATAAAAAAGAAGAGACAGTCATAAGGACTGCTAATAGAAGTGAATACTCAAGACAATGCAGTAATTGGGTCCTTTTTTGAATTTTTATATCAGTTATAGTCAGAATTATTTAAATTTCATAATTTATAATTTGAATTTATACCATTAGTCTGGCTTTCACATATATTTTGGCACTCGGAGTAATAATTATATATTTTTTATACACTTTATGAATTAATCAAACATATGATAGGATGTAAGCAATACAGAATATCAATATTACATGTACACTATGGTGTTTAAATATATATATATTTTCTCTCGGAACCACGCTCAAAAGTTTCATTTTAATGCCAAAATAGGCCTCTGAAAATATGAGGCCTTAATATTAATATTTAGGTTGTCCGCATCCCACTTTTCGATTTCCCATAAGAATAACACAGGAAAAAAGTGTTTTTTTCTTTTGATTTATATAACTAATGAACGATATATCGTATTGCAATACCCATTCATTATTTATGTAGAGAATTTAACGTTCTACAACATCACCAATATTGAATAATATAGAGCCAAATAACACAAATTTATGGATAAAATATAAAGTCTACTAAATGGCGATTTTTTTTTTGGATACATTTTCGACAAATTATTCGATTCAAGGTATAAAAATCGCATTTTTAATGTTAACTTAATAATAATGGGAAATCAATAGCGTACAAGATACTCAAGTATAACTTTTAATTTCAACCGTCGTCTTAGAGTAGGGAATACATAATAAATACAATGATTCAGATGATACACATTTGTCTTTCACTTTACCGTTATTCCGCGACCGCGCGCCGGCTGTAATGCGACATGCGATAGATGGATGAAAAGATTCCAGGTAATGGAAAAAACTTTTCATTTGATTTATAGTATTCATTGTTTAACAAGATTACTAGCATATAACATATTTTCCAGAGAGAGGACGTAGAGAACAAGCAGTACCGATACAATTTTACAGAAGTATTTTAATGTTTAGGACATAACTATAAAAAATATATTTTTATGAGACTATAATCGTAGGTATCGGCTAATATTAGGGAACTTACCGCGGCGGCGTCGCATTAGGTGACTCCACAAACGCATAGTATCCTTCTGGGGGCTCCTCTCCTGTTTCCTCCAGTAAGTCATCAGCGCGCGGCTCTCCACCCACAGTGGGGGGTGTCGTCACATCGGGGAATGCTGACGTCACCACAGAAACGACACTCTGAAAATTTAAACAACTTATTCAAATGATATGCGGCCTGGTTTGTTGCGGTACTAGCAGTCATTGGTCATTCCACATTTCAGGTTCACTGTTCAATAACAGTTTTTTAGATCCCAAAGTACATTACCGATATGCCGGATAGCGAGTTCCAACACCATGACAAGCGGGTTTTAATGTCTAAAGGTTATTATTTTAATATGTGAACGACGGTGACGTCAGGAATTGACGCCAATCTCTGTGTATCCACCAGAAATGAATGTAAATAAATATCTATCTTTATAGATGTATCATGAATAGATAAACCAGATCAAGTTTCTTGCCGGTTCTTCTCGATGATTGAGTTGTTTTCCGAACCGGTGGTAGCTTTGACGTTCATGACGGCCTACATTAAATAAAGTATTTTTGATTGGGATGGATTTCTATTCTTATAATAAACTCGATGGTATGGTAGTGGCAATCTGTCGAAGAAATGCTTTCAATTTAATTTGTTGCTATAACGTTTTATCTTTGCTCCTACATGGCTACAATTGACAACTAGTTCTTATTCGTTAGTAAGTCATTGTGTTTAAGTACGTGGTGGTGACTTGACATCATGTATAATTATGTTGAAAGCCAATCAAATAAATATTAGAATATAAATCATCTATATATATATAAGAATCAATTGCTGTTCGTTACGCGGCTTGCGTCAGACAAGCGCCGCGTAGTATAGTAGCCTGTGTACATATAATATGTTATTGTATTGGGATTGTGCAGCCCATCATATATTAATTATAAAAATGTATATAATTGTTGTTCGTTGTGCCCATAGATATGAAAATAACATTAATGGTAATAATTTCAATTTCCAAAGAATGAAATTTAAATAAGTTACACTATAATTTTAAACATTTGCCGGCCGCAATGTGACAACCACGAACATAGAGCAAGTAATCTTTTCAGCAAGGTGACCTTTACAAATAATATTAATGTACATAAATGCATTTCACTCCTGTTCAGGTTTAAAAAAGATATGACAATAACTAGAACAAAGTGAGAAGGGTTACATATAACATCGTACTTGTTTTAGGATTCACTGGATATTTCCGGGTTCAGTACAAATAAAAAAGAAGAGACAGTCATAAGGACTGCTAATAGAAGTGAATACTCAAGACAATGCAGTAATTGGGTCCTTTTTTGAATTTTTATATCGAGAAGGGTTATATCACATCGTACTTGTTTCAGGATTCACTGGATATTTCCGGGTTCAGTACAAATAAAAAAGAAGAGACAGTCATAAGGACTGCTAACAGAAGTGAATACTCCAGACAATGGAGTAATTGGGTCCTTTTTTGAATTTTTATATCAGTTATAGTCAGAATTATTTAAATTTCATAATTTATAATTTGAAATTATACCATTAGTCTGGCTTTCACATATATTTTGGCACTCGGAGTAATAATTATATATTTTTTATACACTTTATGAATTAATCAAACATATGATAGGATGTAAGAAATACAGAATATCAATATTACATGTACACTATGGTGTTTAAATATATATATATTTTCTCTCGGAACCACGCTCAAAAGTTTCATTTTAATGCCAAAATAGGCCTCTGAAAATATGAGGCCTTAATATTAATATTTAGGTTGTCCGCATCCCACTTTTCGATTTCCCATAAGAATAACACAGGAAAAAAGTGTTTTTTTCTTTTGATTTATATAACTAATGAACGATATATCGTATTGCAATACCCATTCATTATTTTTGTAGAGAATTTAACGTTCTACAAAAAATGTTTGATGTCAATTTTTGATAAATCAACTCAGTCAAAAGTTATTCAAGATCAAAGTTTAACTTACACTCAATTCAGCTGTTTTATTGACTGATTTGGCAGAATATTATGTTTTTAGAAAAATTGAAACCAAAACATTTTACAAAATATAAATTAGACTTCTGAAAACTGTTAATCTTTATTTCCTGCTTTATAGTAAATGTGGACAGGATACTTGTCTGACGTAAACCGAGCGAGCGCAAAACGGCAGTAGCATGTCGCTTGCTCGTCACGCGAAACCATACGTTTATCTCCTGCCAAAAAAATACTGCTCAACTCGCCTAAAGAAGTTTTCACTTCAAAAATAGCTGTAATGGTGGATATGGTACAGTACAACAGGTAGCATGTACCATGACGGGAGCCGTTAGGTAACTGGACGTCGGCCTCAGAAACACGATTCACTAGTCGAGCTACAAGAACTAATACTCTTGGTCAGACGAGGCAACCTCATTACATAATTTTACAAACACATGACCAAGATTCCGTATTGGCATTAGCAATAACATTTAGACCCCACGAGCTTGTAGAATATTCGTGTCAGCCCTACAAACTGTAAGTCGTACAACGTTAGCATTTCGTGCACTGAATATCTAATCCGGTTCGTTGTATTACATCTCTTATACGATTTTATTGTCCTCCTTACCCCGTAGAAATGTTGAGACATTCCATAAACTCATTACGGTAAAGCTAGATAATTCTAGCTCCAGCAGTTTCGAATCAATAAGAAATATATAAAACACTAACTGTGCCCGCGACTCCGTTCGCGTGGAAACTAATGTATAAAAACAGTGACTAATAAAATAATCTGAATAATTAAGTCCATTTACTGATGTACTTTTATCTCGTATTTAAGTCACGTCGTCATTAAAATTACTTGTTTATTGTATTAATAAACTAATAAACAAATAACTTATTAATGTTACTCGAGGATATACTTTATGATTTTCCTGAAATGGTTTTATAATGAACGCAGTATTTTAGCGGTGATGCGTGTTCATACAGAAAGACAGACATTTCTAAAATTGATTATGTATCATGTATTTTACTACTTATTTTGTAAAATAAGTAAGATTTTGTAAAATGTATTTTACTACTTATTCATAGACACCTGGAACAATTTAAAAAAATAATCTAAAAGTAGAGACACGTTAGATTTACATTCTTCTTATACGTATAGATTAGAAACTAGTATAAGCTTGAGGAAGTTGGAAAAAGATTAAAGATAATTGAAATCCACCTTTAATTCTGGCTCTCGAGACCATTTTCTAAAGAGTTGATTGACCAGTGCTACGTCAAACGCATAATAGTTTATTCAAGCTGTAGTGTTTGAGCGTTCTCTCTCTAACATAGATAATTCCTCGAAATGAAGTTAGCATAATTGCGCAAAAATATGCTCTTATTTGCAACAATAAAAACAACAATAGTAATTTGTAAAATAAATAATCCCTCCAAATAAGGTTAGCATAATTGCACAAAAATAGATTTTTTTTTAAAACGAAAACAAATGAAAAGCTACAATAATGATTACTGACGTCATAGAGTATAGATAACGTAGTGAGGTAGCGCGCGCTCGCGTATGGTACCGTTATAACTCGGTGTGAGACATGTATCAGTGACCTGCATACCGCGAGTCGCGTGCAGTCACTCCACTACCTGTGTTGCCATAGATAATATATCATTACGGTAATGTACTGCTCTCTGTTTACTACTCAGCAGGTGGTGTGTTATCTGTGCCCGCGTTCTTACATACCGAAAGTTTGTTTTGTTTTTCACATCGAATGTATTTTTTAATTAATTTTTTAAAGAGACTCGTTTGTGTGTCGAAAAATTAAGGGATAAACATTGTGCTGGGTAGAGTGTTGAATACACCGGTTCTCGTCCGATTACCGAAGTTATACAACGTCCGGCGCGCCCAGTAATTGGATGGGTGACCATCGGGGAACGTCGTGTGATTGTTGGCTCTGTGTTGTATTTTTGAATTAAAATATTTCCCCTTTAAGTCACACCCTGCTTTTTTTTAATACGAGAAGTTGACTAGACTGTAATTTATGGCCATCACAATGCAATTAATATACGATCACCACCAAAATATTTATAATAAAACAGTAGTCGCCACTCTTACGACGGTATGCAATGCTATCAAAGCTGGGCAAATACTGGTTGCTCCAGAAAAGGGTCAAACTAAAAACGAATCACGCGACTGGTGGACCAGCACCACTAAATACTAGTTCTAGGTCTAGTATTAGTACTGAGTTTATATAGCCGCTTCAGGTGCGCAGAGAAATTGCCTCAATGAGCGTGTTCTACCATTTGTATCATGGCGAGTGCTCTGCTAGAAGAACTATTCAATTAAACCCATTTCCTCTCCTTTTCATAACAGAAACTCGCGCGCTGGGCTTCGGAGCCACAGTTTTACGGTAAATCCTATCTGGACACGAACTAAAAAGCTCACAACATCTTATTTTTGTCGCACCGTGAATCTGTGGAACAATCTCTCGGCCAGTGTGTTCGATCCCTCCTATAACATGGGGTCCTTCAAGCGTAACGTGAAGAGATATTTACGCAGGCCGGCAAATGGACGGCGTGTCTCTCGAGTGTCGCCATTGTTTTTGGATTGTACTGGGCTTACCTATCAGGCACAGTGCAGTCACTTTGCCGTGCTAGAATAAACAAAATAAGCACACCTAAGCGTACCATTATTATACATACAGGTATCTCTTGGCTGGCGCTACAAATTCCACCACTTTCACCGACACATAAATGAAGTAGCCTCATTGTCGACGCTTCTAAAATAATTACTGGGTCTGTCGAATTATAAATAACTGAACCACCTATTCCTCTGCTATGTGTGTCAGCCACATTACAGAACGTCAAATGATTATTTTGTCTCCGGCAACACCATTGTTGTTAATGTCATTATGTCGTTATCTTGGTTTGAACCTATCATTATTTTATTAAAGGCTAATTTAGATAATAAGGATTTCCTACATGGAAGCATCTAATCAACTTTCGCGGTTTAGTTTTTGCTTTAACGAGTTAAAAAATAACCATAGGTGTTACGTTCAAATTTTGATACAAAATTAAATCCAGAAAGAATAAAGTTAGTCATCCGAGCATCAATAAACCCTTATCCTAATTAATCAAACCTTTTTCACCACAATTCTAGGTCATGTAAGACTTTGGAGCATTCAGTACCTGTATTAGTACCTAAGTAGTACCTATATTATGTTCAGTACATAAATTTATGTCTATTATAATATTATAAATCTCAAAATGTCTCTTTATTTGTTTTAACGCAACAATATCTAGAGCCAGGACTCGGACTTTAAAAAATATTTTTGTATTTTATAATATAATTATTGAGAAAGGTTATAAAACTATCTAACATTCCGCTACAACCTTTAGAAAAGGAGCTATCACCATGAAAACTACACAGAGTGTTAACCTGAAAAAGTAATAATGCGGGCTGAGGGTGAGTTGCAGCGCAGGATAACAGGAGCTAAAGGCAGGAAAAATTAAATGCATGAGAAACAGTAAGACACAGGTAAAATTAAATATAGCAGAGAAATTTGAAAGGCATTTCTTGTTTCTAAAGGGAATATTTATTTCATCTGAATTTAAAATGAGCGCAGTTTTACCGTAACTTTAATCAATACATTTCATAATATAAACATACATATTAATAAAGTTTTAGTATATGGTATCTATGCGAGGTGATCTCCGAGATGGCTACATATAATTAAGGTTATCCATAGTTGTTAAAGCTGTAGGTAATTATTATATTAACAGAGGTAACTTCTGGTATAATCAGTAAAAGGTTAAAAAGTAATGAAAACATAATTACAAATTTAAACGCACATCCAAATCCAGTCCCCATTTAATTTTGATACAACCTGTAATATTCATGAATGGACAACAAATAAAATTATCTATATAGTAGCAATAAAAGAGTTACTTTATAATAATGCGGACAATTTAGAATATATTGCAAATAGAAACATTTGCAGTACGGTAGCAAACCACACAATTTAACAACATGGCAACACTCCCGGAAGATAACGACCGCATTAATAAAACTATGAAGCAAACAACTCAACCGCGTAATATTACATTAATCTTACTACCAACGTAATGGTACTAATCTATGTCCACAGAGTGGACTACACATGTATACTATGGAGTATAGAGATAAGGAGGACCATCACTGTGTATGAAAAAGTGTCCGTCAAAATGCGTTAAGTTACGATAACGCTACAGTAGCAACAGGGTTCATTACTGGTTGAAGTTTTATGAAAGTAAACACTCAAAACTCACTAAGCGTATTATTTAAAGTTCACAAAACTTCTATCACACACACGTATTCTTACAGCAGTTATTACATGTCATATTTACAAGATTATTTTGGACTATCCATAACCTTTACCTATGCTAGCGTCATTTTGGAGGGTCTTGGAGCTATTACTTAGTGCTTAGAGCTGGACATTTTTTCAACATATACCCTATATGAGAAAGTTCTGCTTACGTCTACCCTCCATAATGTGTACTTGATATTTAACTAAAAAACAACTGAAAACATTACAGTAATGCGCGCGAAATGAAGTCGCTTCGTGATTGGTTCGTTTGAAATTGTGTCAATCAATAAATAGTGATGTTACCAAGAGTGAGCCATAAATTAATTATCAATATTTTTTTTCTAATTTATTTTCTTTTATAAATATAGTAAATTTAGTTATAATTATATAAATATAGTAATAACTATAAACTCATAAAATTCGTGGTCCTTATATTTGGGGATAATTAAAAACGATTTTTTTTTCGATCTGTCTACGCTATTGACCAAGCAAGGTCTTAACAGCTTCACCGGACTACTAAGGCGAGCGCTTAAGGCACTCAGCCGATTTTATTTTGACAACTAGCTCAAGCAGACTCCGACCAGGGCTCCGCACGCCCGGTCGAGAAATGCGCCAATATAGATGGCGTTCGGGTGCCGGCTATACCGGCAAACGTAAGACCGCGGGCGAGCAAGCCCAATTCTTCCTCTGTCTCGCTCTCTCAGACAGATGCATCGGGTTCCGTAGCGGCTAAGAAGCCCCGCCCACCTCCCCCTGTAACGATTCAAGATAAGTCCCAGTGGACCTCTATCTCGAATAAGCTCAAAGTTTTGAAAATTAATTACACGTCCGCCCTTAGCACTCCGGCGGGCATTCAAGTCAAGTGTCCCGCCATAAGCGACCATCGTGCGCTAACTAAGTTCCTTAGGGAATCGAAGTTAGCTTTTTTCACTTTCGCATTAGAGTAGGAACGACTCCTTCGCGTAGTACTTCGTCGCGTCCCGGCTGAGATCTCAGTCGACGACGTCAACGCCTCCCTTAAGGAGAAAAATCTGCCGATTCGGGAGGTACATAGGATGTACCACCCACGCACCCGCGCCCCTTACAACATGGTTCTAGTCCTCCTTGACCGTACCTTTGAGGGTAAGGCTATCTTTAGCCTCACCTCAGTCTGTGGTCTCAGCGGCATCACCGTGGAGCCGCCACGAAAAACTCATACCCCGTCGCAGTGTCATAACTGCCAAAGTTATGGCCACTCGGCGAGGAATTGCCATCTCCGCCCCAGGTGCGTTAAGTGCCTAGGGGATCATGCCACTAAGGAGTGCTTGCGCACTCCCGACACCCCAGAACCTCCCAGCTGCGTGTTTTGCGGTAACGCGGGCCACCCCGCGAACTATCGCGGCTGTCCCCGCGCACCGCGCACACAACGCCCACTCTACGGAGCTCTCCGCGGTGGACTGGGTCTACCAGTTACTCCAAGAGCACGACCTTCAGGAGGTTCTTGCATTCCGCGAGGCCCTTAAGGCCGAGACAGGCTTGGGCCGGCTCGACGTGCTCGCGCAATATAGAGGCATCGCTGCAACGTTGCAGCGCCTCTCCCGGTTCACCCAAGATTTAGATTTTAAATAAAATTCGCGGCTATGAATAGGATAAAACCGCGCGGTCTATCTCTTTCGTTTTTTAACGCGAGATCTCTTAGGACACAGCGCGATTTAGTAGCTGCCTTTTTACGCGATAGACAGATTGACGTTCTCCTCGTCCAGGAGACGCTTTTAAAACCGAAAATGCGCAATCCCAGAATCGCGAACTACAACATAGTTAGAAATGACCGTGTCCCCCGCGGGGGCGGCACCTTAATTTACTATAGGCGTTCGTTATATTGCATGCCGATAGATCCGCCCGTTCTAATCAATATGGAAGTATCAGTATGTACGTTAGGTATGACCGGTCATCTGTCCATTGTATTAGTGTCCGCGTACCTCTCGCCGAACAAAGAGTTGTTACAAACAGATTTACGAGCGCTGCTCAACTTAGGAGATTCAGTTATTATAGCGGGGGACCTCAACTGCGGGAACGTTATCTGGAATAGTCCGAGAACCTCTCGTAACGGGAGGATACTCGACAAACTAGGTAGGGTTCTCGCATTTGACGTTATAGCCCCTCCAGAACCCACCCATTATCAGAATAACTGTCGTCCGTCAGTTTTATACATAGCTTTGTTAAAAAATATTACGCTTCGGGTACGACTCATACAAGTCGTACACGAACTTGATTCAGACCACCGCCCGGTCATATTACAGTTAGGTTTTCACTCAGACTTCACCCCTCCGTCGGTTAGGGTGGCTGATTACGCGAAACTCGCTCGTTATTTTAAAGAAAATCCTTCGTCTAGCAATTTAGACAGGATTCCGGACGTGTTGGTGTCTAAAGCCGACGCGGATTCGGCTATCGATTCCCTGGTCGACTATCTCCAGACCGCCGTCAACCCTAACCGACGGAGGGGTGAAGTCTGAGTTAAAACCTAACTGTAATACGACCGGGCGATGGTCCGAATCAAGTTCGTGTACGACTTGTATGAGTCGTACCCGAAGCGTAATATTTTTTAACAAAGCTATGTATAAAACTGACGGACGACAGTTATTCTGATAATGGGTGGGTTCCGGAGGGGCTATGACGTCAAATGCGAGAACCCTACCTAGTTTGTCGAGTATCCTCCCGTTACGAGAGGTTCTCGGACTATTCCAGATAACGTTCCCGCAGTTGAGGTCCCCTGCTATAATAACTGAGTCTCCTAAATTAAGCAACGCTCGCAAATCGGTTTGTAACAACTCTTTATTCGGTGAGAGGTACGCGGACACTAATATAATGGACGGATGACTGGTCAGTTAAAAACGAAGGTATTATCATTTAGTCCCATATTTACTAATATTATAAAAAGTAAAGTTTGAGAGTTTTGATGTTCGGAATAATCTCCGTTACTGCTGATCAGATTCGGAAGATTCTTTCACTCTTGAGGTATATTATCCGTGAGTGCTATAGACTACTTTTTTTTTATTTTGGTAAATCTATATTTTCAACTAGCTGTGGCCGCGACTTCGTCCGTCCGGGACCTTATGTAAAGAACAGTAATTAATAAAGTCATCTTCCATTTACTTATCTACTTTTTTCTCGTTCTAAAGTCACGTCCTCATTAAAAGTACAATAACTTTTGATAGACCGAACGGATTTTAATGAAACAAAGACTAAATGTTACTCAAAGATATTTATAGAAGATTAATTAATCACAATAAATGTGATTGAAGTTGGGAAAACTTCTTTAATATGGCGTGCGGTGCCTAAACGCTTACAAATAAAGGAATAAAATGTATTGCAAAAATATTCGTTACTTTTTAGTTTCACAAAAAAATCTACGACACTATATAATATAAATTAAGTGTCACGGTGTCCATCTCTAATGAACTCCAGAACAAAATCACTAAACTTTTACATTTCTCTATTTTCTATAATATAAATTAAGTGTCACGGTGTCCGTCTCGAATGAACTCCAGAACAACTAAACTTTTAAATTTTTTTAAATCTGAATTGCAACCAATAGATGCTTTTCTATTCTAGTTTTTGTTAGATTTTCGTGTTTAAAAATACAATTCGAACCGGTAATAAATGATTTGGCGTGAACAATGTTGCGTGTTTCGGCTAGTTAATTATATTATTAGGCATATTCTCATGACATGATAGATCATAAGTGTTTGATTCGGTGCCCTAGCAAACCGCTTGTGTGCCATCATCAATTCAACTTGTATATATACACAGATCATTGTAGTGCACGCGCTGCGACTATGCCGTTATGATAGCGATGATACTAACCAGAGCGAGACGTCAGCCTCACTCGAGTTGTTCCACACGTTTTTGTTCAAGACAAACAATATCTGTGTTTTCTTTTAAATCGGTGGTTATTTGTTGATATTCCTCTCAGTCGGCGCTAAGGCACGCTTTGATATAGGTCCTACAATATATAAATTTTAAGACTCGTTATGATCATATCAGTCCACAGTGTCGTAAAATCCATTTAAAAAACTTTGACCAATAACGTGTTTCCGAGTTATGTTACTTTTTTATACTTTATAGGATTTAGCGTTAAACCATGAGATGAGCGTGTGTACGCTAAACCTAGAGGGAACTGGCTCTCAAGTGCGTGTGTCGGAACACAGCAGCAGGTGCTTGCCGACAGATTTCCGCCTTGAGGGTGACGACGGATTTAGTAAAACATCCATGCTATGAGTTTCACCGGAAACTCCGAATCAGAGTTACAAAAATTCTAGCCTACGTTTTTTTTTTATTGTAGCACGGCAAAATGACTGCACTGTGCCTGATGGTAAGCACAGTACAATCCAAAAACAATGGCGATCACCGAGTGACACACTATCGATCGCCGGTCGCTGCTGTCATGCCGGCCTGGAAAAAGCTGGATATGCACAGGCTGATCCCGAAACGCGACCCGCAGAAGCGAATCACTATGATGGTCTTTTTCGTCATATGCATGGTGGTCGCGACCCATTCGGGCTTCTAAACCCTACCACCCTGCTGCTGTTATTCTAAAATATCATCGCTTATACTTAGTCGATCTAGAGAAGCAGTCCTCTTTCTGAGCTTAATTCTTTAATTTAGGAAAGCAAAAGAAATAAATTGGCTCGATAGAAATATGATATCTTTCATGGTATTTAAAAACGAATAAAAATTTTTTTGAAATTAAATCTCAATAAAATCTTAATAAATAAAATCTCAATAAAAGTTAATAATATTACTGTTTGTAATTTAGTACGGTGTTAAGTTTTTTGGTTTACGCGAGAAAAATGAAAGCGTAAGTGACCTCAAAAACGCGTGACCGACTGCAACCGTACCCGAACGTCGTGACCACTGCACTTTACACTATGCGAGTAACTTGATTCACTTATTTATTACTACCTGAATTTTAAGTTAATTTCAGTTAGTTAAATCTATGTTATACTGTTCATACCTTACTTACAACTTTGCTTATTTTTTTATCGCATATTTGTAATGTCTTACGTATGGACGTTGCGCGTCGCTTCATGTGTAGTGCCAACAACAGTTTAAGTTGCTGAATTAAATTAAAAATAAGTTATAATAACACACAATCTTAGTTTTCAACGGTCGGAATTTTGTTTTGACTCTATAATAGGTATAATTTGTAAAAAAATTACCGCCATAATGACACAGTATTACAGTAGTATAAAACTTCACACAAAAACACACAATACTTAAAGATTAACAATTTGTTAATATCGCGCAATTTAAATCGCGCTTTCGCATTACGTGTTGGATGTTTTTAGCACCAGGAAAAACATCGCGCTGCGAAAATCTGCTATCATCGTGCTAGAACTGGCAAGAAACTCGATCGGGTTTATCTTTCCATCCATATTTTTAATAACATATAATATAGATAGTTACATTCGTTTCTGGTGGATGCACAGAGAGGGGTGTCATTTCCAGACGTCACCATCGTTCACATATTCACCCACCAATTCACCACCCAATAATAGCCTTTAGATATAAATATCCCTTGCTTAGACCTCTGATATCTAATAAGATTTGAAATATCAACAAGGTTACAAATCAGATATTAGAGAACAAAATAGCATAACAATTTCTAGAGTTCGTCGACCTAGTCGGGCTCTCTGACGAGGTTAGGAGGGAAGGGCAACTGGGTGAAGGACACCTAATATAACGGGACTACATTCATGGTACACAAACTGGTCGCATCCGTGAGAGTTCCACAAAAATATATTACAGAACTATGACCGATATAACCATTTATTAGACAAATGGGGAGTTATGGAATACATTATGGATTTACTAATTATGTATTTATTGGATTTTACGCTTGTGGTGAGCGTTTTTTTTTCACTACACCTAAGCTACATCTATATGTATCTACACATATAATAAGAATGTAAGTCTAACGTGTTTGCTTTTTTTAGATGTTTGCCTTATCTTTTTAGATTTTTGTGAAAAAAGTTGTTGCAGCTGTCTAGGATTAAGTAATAAAATACATTTCAATCATTTTTAGAAAAGTCTGTCTGTCTGTTTGTTTGAACACGCATCACAGCTAAAGTACTACGTTCAAGATAAAACCTCACCAAGAAAATCATGTTTATGATTATGATGATGTAGACACTTCGAGTAACATTTAGTTTTTGTTTTATTAAAATCGGTCCACTCTAACAAAAGTTGATGTAATTTGAATGACCGCTCAAGTTAAGTACAGGAGAAGAGTAGGTACGTAAATGCAATTCAATTTCTTACAAAAACAAAGATATATATAATGATAGATATAATGTATGTTATATTATTACATACCTTAGATATAGAATACAGATAAAATATAGAATAAGACACGGTAAACGAAAGACTGTTTTTTTGCATTAAGTTCTACACGGACAGAGTCGCGGACACAGCTAGTTAATTTTAAAAATAACGGCGATCGTCAACAGACGTACAATTCATCCAACTGTTGCGAGTGTTACGCCTCATGTAACATATAAATATGCTTGTAATGCATTTTCTAAGAGGTAATTAAATAAAAATATGAACAGATATTTGAAAAATTTTAAGAGCTAACAGTAGACAGTGTTTTGAGTATACCCGAAATTCTCTTTCGGTTGCATTTTGAGTTTAGCGAGTCGTGCCAAAACTGAGTTAAGGTCAAATACTGATGTAAAAATTAAAAAAAACTATCTCGAAAATGGTAAAATTGTGATGATATACTTGATATGGAATGTAGGGAAGTAGAATTTCCTAACTGTAGTAAGAACGTGGCCTTAATACCTCTAAAACCGGTCATCGGAAACTTGAATAATTTTCTATTAAGTTGTGGGTTAAACCGACTAACAAAACCGTTTAGTATAATAATTATGTGTAATCATACCATGAAAAGATACATTTTTTGTCCATTTTTTAAGTGTAAATATTTATCCACACCAAGACTATGAATGGAAAACTAGCTTTCCCGATTGCAGTGGAATTTGACCTAGAGGTATCCTTGTGGAGGACCCGAACTATACTTTATACTGAATATGCCAAAGAACAAGACGTTGTTCCGTCCTGATTATAAAAAAATCCTTGACAAATTTATTACCAAATATACCAAAACGTTCCTCATGAATCACTTTATCGACTGGTGAAAACCGCATGAAAATCCGTTCAGTAGTTTTTGAGTTTATCGCGAACAGACAGACAGACAGACGCGGTAGGGGACTTTGTTTTATACTATGTAATGATATGCCAAAGAACAATAAAGATTTTCGGAAAACTAGTGTGTATACAATATTTTATTTAAAAATTACTTTATTTAAATTTGCTTACACGTTGTCAGACAAGGACAGAAAAGAACACAGGGTACTTTTCATTTACTTAGATGAAATGTCTTATTCCCTTGGGATACGTTAACTCTATATTAAAGTGAGCGAAGCCGCGGTCAAAAGTTAGTCTTGTATTTAGTGTTGTACTTTAGAACGGTATTGATAATATTGACTATAAAAATATTTCGCACAGATTTTATACAAGGTGCACGATTCCAAGTATTTTGAAAATTAATAATTTTACGTAATTTAACTTTTTTTTAATCAGTTCATATAGATGACAAATTTAAACCTTGAAACATGTTAGTATGATAGAAAATAAATCTATCATTTCAGTAGCGTTAAGGTTAACGTTAATGGCAATCGACTGCGAATGCTATGTTATTAGAACTCATATGATATATAATGCCTTTATGTTTCGTATACAATTCTAACATTACAAAATGATGTCCAGTCCAAACAAGTAATAGTTATGCAATTGAATTTTAAGATACTGCAGAGAGATCAGAGGTGAAAGCTACTCTGTGGCTGTTTGTCCACTTACCAATGATTCAATATTTGATAACAAAGTGTGTCACAACAACATTATTTTCAAAATATGTTTGATGATATAGTATTAGCTTCTGAAAGACAAAGGGAGCAACTATCGAAAAGAAAATCTATACACATAAATACAATTTAAGTGTCTTATGTTTGTCCAAGTTAACCTTAGAACCGTTTCTAAGTTTTTACTGACAGAGAACTTTTCAATATATCATTTAGGTTGTATATATATCCTTACGGTTTAACATAATGGACTATGCAATAAAGATAATATTTAATATAGATATAGCTTGCCAAATTTTTTTAGCGCTCTGAATATATATGCGCAGAACATAAATTAAAAACCTATAAAAATGTTGTACCTTTGTTTTATATTACATTCGTGTGTGCATTACGCGCAATCCAGAACTTAGGGCTATACTTAAAGTACCTATTCAAACAGATTGACGAGGAATAGAACTCCATTTTTATTTGTATTCAATTATGTATCAGAGAACACCAATATGAACAAATAAAGAAGCAGGTCACGCCAAAACCGCAACGTATAGACGTCAAAGGCGAACCTTCTTCGCGAGCATAGAAATGAATTCATCATATAAGGCAGGCGGTGAACAATGTACGCTATATGTGTCGAGATGTGATCTCACATGTAACGGCATTAGCTATGCGAACGGTATCGAATACCATGAGGTGTCGTGTGGAAATCGATTTGTTGGTATGTGGGACATTTGCACCACAAACGGACTCAGAATCAAATGAGATACGTAAATATGTGAAGATTCTGATATGAATCTGCTGTTACTCTTTAATCTGATTATGTAATATACGTTTCAAATAAAATAAAAAAAACTCTATTGAATATAGGTCTTGAGAAGGCGCTTATGAAAAAAACCGGCAAGGAACTCGATCTGGTTCATCTTTTAACATAATATATCCAATATACAATAAGACGTCACAATGGTCTTTAGTGGATTGTTTCTGTGAAATAACAGTGATGTAAAAATATTAATTCACTGCTATATAATTATATTAAATTTGCTGTTATTTCTCCGTAACTGTAGGAATATAGCTCAATTGTTTATTATAATAGCACTAACTAGTTATAATTATAAGAAATAATAATAAATGCGTTTGAAGCACTGTTTGTATTTTGTATATTATACAACAACCTACCTAAAAATATATAGATTAACCTCGGCAATGTGCACATACAGACGCGTAGACGTGCCTACCAGGAAAACAGAACTTTTCTGTAGTCGGTAATAGAGGCTAGCGGATACATTTAGAATATCAGAAGTTTGTCGCAGGAGGCCATATTTATTTTTATTTTGAACTTACGTATTTTGCTTGTGGATCATACTACCATACTACTTGTATTTTATGTACTACTAGCTGTGACTGCGACTTCGTCCGCGTGGAATCCAATGCAAAATAACAGTGATTAATAAAACCATCTGAATGTATTATGTCCATTTATCTATCATCATCATCATCATTTATTTATCTCTCGCACTTAACTCGAGCCGTCATTCAAATTACAATAACTTTTGTTAGAGTGAATCGATTTTAATGAGACAAAAAGTAAATGTTACTCGAGGATATGCTTTATGATTTTATCTAGGTTTTATCGTGAATGCAGTACTTTAGCAGTGATGCGTGATACAAATACCGGTCTCAAGGGTCGGCAACGCATCAGTGATTCGCCTCGTGTCGCAGGTATCCACGGGTGGCGGTAATCACTTACCATCAGGTGACCCGCATGTTCGTTTGCCTCCAATGGTATAAAAAAAAGACTGACAGGCAGTCAGACAAATAGACAGTCATTTCTAAAGAAGTGTGTTTTATTATTTATTCCTAGACACCTTCAACAATATTTTTCACAAAAATCCAAAAAGTTGGTTATCGTTAGATTTACCTTCTTATTATATGTATAGATGTATAGAAGGTTCCTGAACCTTGCAGCAGATCACGGACAGCGCGAGCTCCGCGTGTCAGTCACTTGTTACATTCACACAGGTGATCCAATTGTTATTGTGATAACGGATTTCATTCAGCAGAATTGCTGATAAAGGCATTACCTTTTATAGAGTAGCAATTAATAAGATTTAAACATTTTTTACATCTACAATATTCTACTGGGATATAATTATTACAGCACATTAGTGATTCATAACCAAATACATACCGTAAACGAAAATAAATTCATGCTCAGTTCACCAACATTTACAATACATTAGCTGCGCCCGCGGCTTTGCTTGTGTTTACTATTTTTTTTTGGTAATAAATAGTTGTGTTATAAAAAAATTGATATCGTGTAAATTGATGAACCTGAATTATGCGATCTAGCGCTATCTAGTGGTATAGTACAATGGATAAAATAAAATCTTTCTTCATAAATAAATATCTAATAGTGTCAACTTCTATGGTCATAACGTGTTGGAGTTTATTTATCTATACTAATATATAGAGATAATATAAAGAGGTAAATATAGTGAGTTTGTGACGTTGTAGGGGGTAATATTTTCCCCACCCAAAAAAAAAGGGGGTAATATCTGGATCTACTAAACCGATTTTGAAAATTCTTTTACATTATTAAATAAATAAAGCCACGTCATTTGTGACTGTCATAGGCCATATATTAATCCGAAATTAAGTTGGAGAAAAAACGGTCGAACGAAAATGTTTCTTACGAACGCTGCCATAACGATAAGAGATATATGATTGAGTTCTATAGAAGTTGTAGAGGTTGATAATGCCTACCAGAAATGCGACACCATATGTCTAACTATTGTATTTAATCACAAAACGTAGTTTTTTATATTAAAAAATTATTTAAATCGTTAAGTGATTTTTTTTTCTCGAACTGACTGCGCTATTGACCTAGCAAGGTCTTAACAGCTTCACCGGACTACTCGTCAAGTGATGTTTATTGGTAATATTATCAACAACAATAATGTAAAACAGTAATGTGTAACAGTAATAAACAGTATGTGAATGATAGTGATGTCTGGAATTGACTCCTCTCTGTGCATCCACTAAAAGCATTGTTGTATAATGTATTAGAAATATATGTTAAAAAAAAAAGTACCCGATCGAGTTTCTTGCCGGTTCTTCTCGATGACTGGGTTGTTTACCGAACCGGTAGTAGTCTTTGACGTTCATAAGTGCCTTATTAGGGCCTAAACTGAATAAAGTATTTTTGATTTGATTTGATTTGAATGAATTCTTATCAATATGTAATGATATAATAACTGAGCCACAGCAACGCGTGGTCGGGTCAGCTAGTTCTAAAATAAATATAATATCAATATCGACATGTAAGACAGCGAGCTAAAGACACATTGTTAACTACGCAACAGATACAATACTGTTCCCGAGGGATACAACAAATGTATACAGTCGCGAGCGGAGTAGACTAGCGTAGTAAATAAATGCCTATATAATCTAAATATTTTCCCAGTATAACTGTTTCACAACTATACGTTACAATACAAGATGAAGACGATTTATGTGTGCAAATATTATGTTTTTGCATTATTTGATTGTGTACTGTTTGAATTGAACGCGATTAGAAACGGCTCGTTGGTCGCGCCTCGCCTACTTCAATTGTAGAGCAATTTTTGTTCGCTTTACAATCTTGTTTGTATCGTTCAATTTCTCCGGAATCTTACGTTACGTCTCGTACTTTCTACAGGTCACTTGTTTACTGTTCGCGTGATTTTAACTATATTGTCATCTCTCGAACCGGTTTCCAGATGTTATGACCATCTGCTTTTAATTCACATGTTAAAATATTTTATCTTTTATTTATCTACATTGTATATACCCACAATATTGTTCTTGCTTTATTGATTTTATTTTTCGCAACCAATCTTCTAGTAGATTACTACTGCTATTTTCGAGTAGGTACCTAACGATATTACAAGTTTCTTGTGGTAATTTCAATAAAGTAACAATATGGTGGCCATCTAGTCAGAACCGTCCAGAGTTTTTGTGACATCTTAGAATTCATGGTCCGTAGTATTATTTCCCATCCAGTTCACTTGTGCACAATAATCAAACGATATTACGTAAAGCATCACTGATATTACAAAATATGGAGCCAAGAAGATTATGAATAAAATATAAAACCATCAAGATCCCGCCAAAACTCATAATATTGTTTTGTATAATTTAGAAATATTTATTTGGATAAATTACCAATATATTCAATTAATAATTATATATTTAAATTAAAAACGTTTTAATGTCGTTTAGCCTTTTAATGGGATTAAACACACATTAAACGTAAAAAATCTGCTGCGAGGGCGTTGTATTCGTTTCTTAATTGCTTACCTACTTGCTAAATACATTTATTATTTAAGAAATTAATACCGAGAGTAACATGAGTTTTTTTTTAAATATTTAAAACTGTAACGGTTCCAATTTCAATAATTTTGTTATCAATTTTAATCATCAATAAAATTGGGTAAATGATGCATTTGATTTTGTTAAAATTACTTCCAACCATTAACTAAATGTACATAACTGTTATGCATTATATATTATAGTTAGAAAAATATAAAAAAATAAGTGATATTATTTAAACAGAAAGAAATATCCAGATATATTATATCTCTTTTATAACAACACATACATTTATGAATTAAAAAAAAATCAATAATAATTAACTTACCAAATAAAGAAATAACTGCGGAAGCATTTTAGTCATCACTTTAAAAAAATTAACAACACAATACACTATGATATTAGTTATATATCTTTAACATACGAAAGTCATACTTATTTTAAAAGAAAAGATATAATAAATAGCCCGCGTTTTTATTTCACTGTTAGGTTTTCGTGGCACAGGTCAGTGATGCGTACAGCCAGTGCGTTTCGATGTACGACACTGGTTGCTTCTAGCGGGATCCGAGAGAACGGGAATTAATGACGACACGGTGAAAGGATATTATATAGTGTTTTTACGTCCAACTTTTCTATTTAACGAGTATATAAAAAGTATCTGATGAGATATCCATTAATAAAAGTATTGTATTACCTATGATCACCTGAACTAAATCTTGTAATTTTATTAAATTTTGATATTTTATATATCTACAATACGTATTATTGTGGCGCACGCTACTTATTAACGTGGACTTAAGTAAAGAGATTTTGTGATTTGTTAGTTCTTTAAAGCGTTTAACAACTTAAAGTGTACCCGCGAACTGAATCTTGCTGTTGAGAGTGACGTTTTGCCTATAATGCCTATTATTTATATTATTATTATAACACTT
Source organism: Antheraea pernyi (assembly GCA_015888305.1). Lineage (NCBI taxonomy): Eukaryota > Metazoa > Arthropoda > Insecta > Lepidoptera > Saturniidae > Antheraea > Antheraea pernyi. The sequence continues at coordinate 15,747 of MNPI01020216.1, read as the reverse complement.
TGGTAACATTTCTGCGGGTGCAACTTCAGATCGCTTGTAGACGTTTTGTTCCGAAACACGTATAAATGCAGTGTTATGCCTTTAGGTATTAATTTCTTTCAAACGAAGTGCATAATTATTTGGTAAATATAATTAATCTAGTCTACGCAAGCTCAATCCGACTAGGGTTACTACTTACAATCACAGCACCTCGAGTTATAGAGTTGATTTTATACATGTACATCATACATTTTGTTGGGTATAAGAACGAGCAGTACCCTATTTTCACCTGTGAACAACCTACCAAGAAAGCTTTCTGTGTTTTTTCCAATAGAACGCAGTACCGATTCTCATGCGAATTTGAAATGAGTGATGATAATTCTAGTTTACTACGAATGTGAACTGTATACAATACCTGCAATGTTTTGGTTCATGAAAATCCTTTGTATTCGGTAGTATGTGAAGAAGCCTACGATAGCATTTCGCTGCGAGGGATTTAATGTGATCGTAAGCAATAAGTCTAGTATTAAACACAAGTTCAAGGTATTTTAAGGGAGGGGAGGGGGATGGGAGGTGGGCTTCCGGCGCTCTCATTGACCGAACGAAACGCAACAATTAAAGTATAGTTTCTTCACGTCGGTTTTCTGTGAAAGGTTGGTAGTACCCCGGGCGAGCCGACCCAGTAATAGCTTCAGCGTGGCTCTACCATGTGAGCAACTATTTTTATTATTTTATTTAACTATTATACATTGGATTTTTGACCGAGATTATTGCCTTATGGCGGCATCATTTCGATCTTTTTCTAGCCATTTTTAAATTATAATCCACAATGTCCTGCGCCGGTGCGTCCAAGGTATTTCAACTTAGTAACACGGTCTACAATATCTGGCACCATTGAATATGTATTGTATAGGGATTGTAAGGAGCGCGAATATGTTACGATTGAACACTTGCAGATATTAAGTCGGAGCTTGTTTTTGTCCATTCAAATACTGCATTTATATTTTTCCCAAGTTCCCAGCCCCGAAATCCACTCCAGAAACGTATGACAGCCCGATTCCTCCGTTCCCACATTGCTTTTGTATAAATTATTGAACGAGATGATCATTTGGGAATGTTAGCCTATCATTGGCAGCATTCACATTTTATTAGTTTAAAAATTCTTTTGTAAGTATCTGAAAATAAATTAAGTTTAAAGAAATTTGTGTTTTTTTTTTCTCCGGCTCTAGCTTTGGTAATTAATGATATGCAATAAAATATCAATCAATCTAAATCTTGATATATTTGTTAATACAAAAATGTACTCCCAATTGTATGTAGTATTGTTAGATGTCATCGCAGTTTAATACTATATATTTGAATAAATAAGCAACTCTATATAGATTCGGGTAGTGAGCCGCGCGCGGTACCGCAAGGCCGAGGCCGCGTGCGTCGCCATTCAAAAATCCATCTCACCCACTGCTCCAATTACTTTTGTTGCGGTCAGTGAAATCAAAATTGCTAAAAAAATCTTTCTCTATAGTGATAACTCGTATGAAGCAGTACGAATAACAATGCAATGGAATTTATCAATTATATTTTCCATAGTAATTTGTTATTATGTATTTGTAAATATTAATGGTCATCTAATTAATTTTCACCATAATTCATTTTTTTTTTAAGTTTGAAAATGATTACTGTTTATTGATAAAAACTATACAAATATTGTGAACGCGAAGATTTTGAAATATGATGAATAGAAGATTATAAGGCACAGATTCATCAATATCATGAAAAAATAGGAACTTTAAAAAAAAATTAACAAAACAGTCTCAGTACAAAAAAAAATAAAGAGGAAGGAACTAAGTCATTTTATCTTCGCCTATTTTGTATATATTTTTATTTGTATAAAATTGTTCATGGTGAATACTGTTGTGTTCTAATAAATAGCTGTAATAATAATAATAATAAACAATACGTAATAATATAATAAAACATAAATAAATAAAATATAATAAAACAATAAATAGTAAAACGACGGAACCAGTATAATCATTTCAAAATTGAGGTAACACGTTGGTAAACATATTGTGTGCTTCACTAATTCGTATATCTATGATTCGCTTAGCTAGTCTAGCTTAATTTGATTCGTATTGTTGTATTCAAGGCAACAGCCCAAGCCGAGGTTCGGCCACTTTGGCACCATTGAGCTTGTTGCCAAGTGACTGACCGCCATGAGTGCTCGTCCTATTCCTATTATCCGGCGAAGCTGTGAAGTTCTATCAGCCCGAAGGTGTATAGTCAGTTCGAAAAAAAACTAACATTTATTTACTAAAGTTTCATTACAATATGAGATTGTATATTTCTGTATTTAGGAGGTTTTCCCGGAATTTATTCCTTGTTCACTATGTTTGAAAGTATTTCCAACCTCAATAACTTCGGTCACCATACTGTCGCTTTGCTGCCAACCTTGAGAGACTTTATCACCGAAATGCCCAACCATATTTTTTTCGAACTTAGTTAGCACTTTCTCCCTTGCGGGATTTGAGAACTTAACCGGGCATTTAGGGCACTCCGCTGAATGCCAACAAGATCAAGACCGATATTATTTATACATATTTTTATACCGAAATCAAATAAACTACATTTTAAGGAAAGGTGCTTAAGTATCCATTAATTTTACTTTTTAATTTAAGCTTTATGCAAATTATTCAAATGAAAACACAAGAACGCAAGATTTCTCTCTCGTATAAATATTTCATTTTATTTATGATTCAGAGAATTTAACTTAACCCTTTTTTGTACGGTTGCATCTCGCTTTTTTTTTCATTTTGTTAAACTACCACAATTTTAACAAGACGTTAAATTTTTTATCAAATAACTAGTTGACCCGTACCCACTTCGTTGGGCGGTAATAGGCATTATCAAGCTACAACTTTCTCTAGAACTCAATCATATATATCTCATCGTTAAGGCAGCGTTCGTAAGAAACGTCTTCGTTCGACCATTTTTTCTCCGACTCCCTAGATATTACCCCTTACAACCTCACAAACTTTGCATCTTTATAATATTAAGTATAGTTAATATAATTAGTTAATAGCTTCTGCCCGCGACTTCGTACGCGTGGAATAGTTATTTTAGGCTAAGACGCAGCGGAAGCTCTCAAACGGAAAAAAAACCCCGATTTTAAAACATTTGTCATTGTTGCTCCGCTCCTATTGGTCTTAACGTGATGATATATATAATAAAACGCACGGATAGTAGTTAGAAACAGACTGACATTTTACTGTAACAAAAAGTATACACATGCTTAAACTAGGTGACGCTACTTGTAGCATTTTTAATATTTAGTTACAATAAGCAATAATATAGCCTATGACACTCACAAATAACGTGGCTTTCTATTGGTAAAATAAATTTCAAAATCAGTTTAGTAGTTCCAAAGATTACCCCCTACAAATTCACAAACTTTACCTTTTTATAATATTACTGTAGTAATCTATACTCTATACTATACTAATGTATAAAACAAGCAGATTTTGATAAAAAAGAATGATATCTTCTTCTATACATATAATTAGTGTTGCCCAAATGCAAGACCAAGATGACACTTGGCTTGGTCTTGGTATTGGTCTTGCACGCCCAGTCTTGGTCTTGGTCTTGCGAGTCTTGCAAATCTTGCTATTACCTATTTGTCTATTGCTCTTTATTAGGCATGTTAGGTTAAACTTTTTCTTTTAACTGACTACGCTATTCACCTAGCAAGGTCTTAACAGCTTCACCGGCCTATTTAAAACAATCCAACAGATTAAAGGATTTTTAGCTTATATTTACATATACATAGTAAAGGCAAATCAAATTAACTAAATCCATAATGAACAAGTTTTTCAAGTTTTTTGCTGGAATAAAATTATGCAATTCCTTCTCGTAGAAAGATAGTAAATGCTTCATTAAACCTGAAGACTCTGTATTTTTTTAAATTTCAATTTAACAAGTTTTTTTTATACTGGCACACTTTAGAAATAACTGAGGTGCAGAAATAATTTCAAAAAACTCATTAAATTTACATTTCGATCTTAGAGTATCTGGATCGCGTGCTACAACTCGCACTACTCCGATTAGATCTATTTGAATCTTCGTCACTCATGTTAAATTGTAAATTTATAAATCTGAAAACAATTATAATTCTCTGAAGTCGAAGTGAAGTATGGGTATAGATTAAATCTATATCTATCTATACATCTAATAAAAATGTTAATCTAGCGTGTCCGTACTTTTTAGATTTTTGAGAAAGAGTTGTTGCAGGCGTCTCGGAATATGTAATAAAATACATTACAATTATTTTTAGAAATATCTATCATAATATAATGACGACGCGACTTAAGTACGAGAGAAAATTAGATAAGTAAATGGACTTAATATATTCGGACGATCTTATTAGTATTTTTTTTATATTAGGTTCCACGCGGACAGAGTCGCGGGTACAGCTAGTTGAAATATAAAACTCCTACTTATGTGTACACGTTGGAAGATAAGCAAAATAAAAGGTGATGAGCATTCATTGATAAACGTAGTGATTCTTCGGAAGATAAAAAAACAGATATATCACCAACTATATTGTACCTTTTTACCTAACAATTAAATGTACCTACGTGTTTGCATTACGTTCCTCTTTTGATTAAGTTAATCTATATTAATTATTCAATTAAATTGATCTATGCTGCTGCTGTATTTTTTTTATGTCACAAGGAGGCAAACGAACAAATGGGTCACCTGATTTTAAGTGATCCCGCCGTCCATAGGCACTAGCAACATCAGGGGAGTCGCAAGTGCGTTGCCAGCCTGTATATAGGGGAGGGATAGGGTGGATAGGGAAAGGGGGAACGGAGGTGGGCCTCCGGCACTTAACCGAGCGAAACGCAACAATGCAAGCACTGTTACTTCAAGTCGGTGTTCTGTGTGTCGGGTGGTACTACCCCGAGCGAACCGACCCATTCATGTTGAAACTAGTAATAGCTACAGCGTGGTTCTACCACCTTCAAAATGCTGTATTTATGTGTCTACTAGCTACATTGTGTATTTACTATAGGAGTCGATACATAGTAAATCTTTGTATAGTTTAATATAAAGGTAGTGTAATAATGTATACTTACTACTTACTAGCTTTTGTTCGTGGCTTCTCTCTCATGAATGTAGGGAGGTCATTATCCCTCAACAATACTATTTACTCCTTGATGAAAGGTATCCTGTGTCCTTTTCTGTACTCAGTACGATGTGTAAGCAAAATTTTATGATGATCGATGAAATATTTATCATACGTAATCATATTTATAATGTTAGTTAGATTTTCATAATACATTATTGTAATATCTATCTATTTTTACGATTACAATATTATTTGTGAGGACAACACAATATTTATTTGTATTGGTCATGAGTAACTAGAAACTTATTTTATTCTTTGGAACATCGGCGAACTTTCAGCGGCAACGATGAAACAGTATAACAATGCTGCGATACACTTGTCGCGCAGTCAACAATAAAGCGGCGCGGCGTCTTTGTCAGTAAATGATCAAATAAGCGATCATAATCGCCAACCGACCCATTGGTAATCTAAATATTGCGTAGCATAAATAGTTACCATACATATATTGTATTAGTTATAAAATTTGTTAAATAAACTATACTCTCTAAGATATAAACACATCTATTTGTTTAAATTTAATGATTAAAATTGTTTGTATGTTAAAAAGAATCGTGATCTTGATACCGAACGATACTAGAGAACGTGTGTGAGAATATTGGTAAATATTGCCAATAAGGTTCAAATTCGACTTAATTGCAAGACCGTTAGAGTCTTGCAGGCCCAGTCTCGTCTTGCAGGGGTTAGTCTTTGTATTGGTCTTGCTAAAATTCGGAGGTCTCGGTCTTGATATTGGTCTTGCATAAACGCAAGAACAAGATCAAGACTGCAAGAGATTTTGGGCAACACTACATATAATAAGAATATATTATAGAATGTCCGTACTTCTTAGATTTTTGTAAAAAAAATTGTTGCAGGTGTCTTGGAATCATTACATAGTATAAAACAAAGTCCCCTAACGCGTCTGTCTGTCTGTCTGTTCGCGATAGACTCGATAAAAGCTCCTGAACGGATCTTCACACGGTTTTCACTATTAGATAAAGTGATTCATGAGGAATGTTTTGGTATATAATTTGTAAAGGTTTTTTTTTTATAATTAGGGCGAGACAATGTATGTCGGGCGCGCTAATATGTAATAAAATACATTTCAATCACTTTTAGAAATGTCTGTTTGTTTGTTTGAACGTGCATCACTGGTAAAATACTGCGGCCATGATAAAACTTTTTCAAGAAAATCATAAAGCATATCTTCGAGTAACCTTATTTAGCCTTTGTTTCATTAAAATCGGTGCGATCATTGTTAAAAGTTATTGTCATTTTAATGATGATGCGACTTAATTACGACAGAAAAATAAATAGTAATTAGACTTCATACATTCACATGACTTTCTTAGTCCCTGCTTTGTGCATCAAGTTCCACGATAGTGTTTAATATAAATTAGTACAAACTATGAAATCATTTAGTTTTCTGGTCACATATAGATAACATGAAAAACAAACAAGGAATTTTAACGACATTTCAGTCGTTTTCCTGTTTGTATACTCATCCATTTTAAGACGACCTCCCGTTATAAGTATGACAAGTTGCAACCACATGTCTCAATGTATTGGACATATCTTCTTCTCTGTATTCATTACCTACTTTGATTAAACTGAAAAAAGTCCCTAGTTAATACCACTTCATACAAGCTGTGTTCGTGACTTCACTCGTTTTTACTATGGATTTATTTTTAAAAGTGTTATTATTTTTAAGTATGCTTATTTTATTGATGTGTGTAAAATTGACCTCCTTAAACTGACACTTGTAAGTTAATTACAGCTTGTTATTTTAGGTTATATTTACAAGATTATGTCGGACTATCCATAACCCTTACCTATGTTACCTATGTACCTATGTTTAGAGCGGGACACTCAACATGCGCCCCATATGAGACAGTTCTCCTTACCACTATCCTCCATATAAAGGGGTGGGTTGTACCCATATATCCTCTCCTGGCTACACTACTGACTATAGGTACTCTCATTATATTATTTGTAATGGTCGTACAATGTTTATAGATGTATTTAGTGTTTTGGTATCCCCTTATCGCTAAGGTGAAAGAACTCTGTCGTGGCGTCCGCGTCACTAGCATTATTCTATCAACAATCAATAAATAGTTTAAGACAAAATCGCTAGCTACGTGTCTGTCTTACCTTAGTTCTTCTTCTGAACTATTCAACATATTTTAAATTCGATTTTTAATATAATTTAGAGAATTTGTTCTGGAAGATGTATATATAGATATACATGTATTGCATATTACATCAAGAAGAGAAAATGTTATATACACTAATCAAGTCGTATAATATTTTACAGGCGCTAACATTACTCTAAACTTTGAGATAGGTACTTCAGAGTTATGTACTACGAAATTATACATAGTAAAAAGGTTTTTAGAAAAGTTTTGTCTGTGTCTATCTCCAAAAAGTGACTCAAGTACTAACCATTTTTACTTTTTTATTTATTACTAAGCTGTTTTAACCAGTATAGTATTATTCCTTATCCAAATAAATACGTTAGTTATCTTGGCGATTTAAAATAGATCAAGATTGCTCTTCACATCGTATAATTTTAATCGGTATGTGAAGAGATATTATAGATTAAAAATTGCGCGGAACATACGTATGATGAGAGACTTACGCTGAATTAGTACATTGCACCCGTACAACCATACGAAACCAGGGCGCGTCGCTAGCTTAGATACATTTTTAATTTCATTTCAGCCAATTCTATATACCCAGAGTTATGACTGAGATTTTTGTTCGAAATACTTCGAGTAATGTAAATAAAGTGAAACGGCATGTTTTTAGAAGCACTGTTCTTTTTGTCTTTTGTCGTAAAATATGAGACGATTTAAAATATTAATAATAATGGAAAATAAAATGTAGAATAACCGTCTAGTTTAGTATAAAAGTGTAGTCTCAAGGAATATAGCTCAGTCTCGCCGTGTCATACGAGGAAAATGTATTTTAAATTGTTCGTAGTGAGTTGTATTGCGATATCTTCAGTGTATGGGTTCTGTCATGAGAAAAAACAATGCCATCGCGAGAAGAACACCGGTAAACAAAATTTATTAATGTATTTTTTTTATATAAACACATTAAATATATCTCAGTATCAGAGTTAGGATTCTTTGAAATACACGTATTTGTAATAGCAATATGAAATAAATATTTTCACTTTGAACGTTTTTTTGTTGTTACTGCAGAGAAGCTATATATTTTATCTAATTGATTGTTTTTTTAATAGTTATTTTAACATTATTATTAATGATTATCACCCTTTTATTGCTTTTAATGTAGATCTCTTAAATTATATCATGATTGTTTAGATGTTATGGCCTACACTATATTGAGAAAAGAATTCAATTCATTTGGGAGATTTGTCCTAAAAAAAACATACACTTTCATTTCGTTTATATGTATAGATTTGAAATATTGTAGGTAGTTTCTATTTGCGAAATATTCTAGAAAAGTTCTAGATTTTTTTTACAAATGATACTTTGTATGTATTACATGCTTAAAAAAGTGTTTGTTTAAAAAAAAACAGTTACATGACGAAGACAGATATGCACCAAATGAATGACCTCAACTCACCATAACATTCAGAGAAACCCATGACCCCAATTATTACAAAAAGGCTGAGCGGAAAGCCTGAGAACATATTACGTTTTTAACATTTTTATTTTACTGTTACTAAAATCGCTGAGATATAAAGCATATATTCAAGATATTAAAATATCCTTTATATATTTAAAAATAAACTTATCATCATATAGATTGTATAGATAACGTCTCTAGTGTAATAATAAAAACATATTATTGTGCATTTTTTATAGTATATAATACATTCACGCCAACAGATAAATAATGATAATGTTTTTTAGTGTAAGTGCTATCTTCCCGCGTTTTTGTACGCATTTCCTATCCATTAATTTTATTATTTTGGACTCTTTAACTTATATACATACTACTACTCCGTCTGCATGAAACCTAACGTAGAAAGACAGTGATTAATAAAATCATCGGAATGTAATAAGTCCATTTACTTAACTAGTTTTCTCTCGTACATAAGTCGCGTCGTCGTTAAAATTACAATAACTTTTGATAGAGTGAACTGATTTTAATGAAACTAAGACTAAATGTTACTCAAGGATATGCGGTTTTATCGTGAACGCAGTACTTTAGCAATGATGCGTGTTCCAACAAACAGAGAGACAGATAGATAGACAGGCAGACATTTCCAAAAATGATTGAAATGTATTTTATTACTTAGTTCAAGACAACATTTTTTTTCACCAAAATCTAAAAAGTACAGACACCTTAGTTTTACATTCTTATTATATGTATATATAGATATATAATTACAAATGCATTGTCATGTTGATGACCCATAATAAATGCATAAATCCCACGCAATTTTTTTTAAAACACTCAATTAGTCATATCAAAAGAAGTAAACAAAATATATTTGTAAATTGTATATAATATATCTACAATGAATATTAGTGTATGATAAGGTATCGTGAGTCAAGTGATTACCTCATTGAAGTGAAGTTTCAGTCTAAATTTAAATCTATTTTCACTGTTCCTCTGCCCCCTCCCCTCGGCTGCATTCGCACTGGGTTTATACAGCGCGCAATAACAATCTATTACAACCGGCTAGTTCGAAACATAGACCAATTTCCTCATCATTATGTTGTTGTTTTTCTCGACGTTCGCAAGTGTATGACACATAAATACTATCGATTAAAATATGGAGAATATAAGTGCTAATCTAGAGTCGGTTAGTGTTAACGAAGACCCGAGTTCAATTAATCTGGAGCGATGTACGCAAACCGGTTCAGATAGCGATGCCGGTGCTACATCTAGTGTCGAGGAATTTACTTCAGGTGGGCAAATAAGTCTAATTTGAATTTAAATCAAATAAATATGGGTAATTAACTTTTATTACATTTTAAATTTGTTATTATTGAACGTAAAATTCTTTTATATAAATACGATAAACCGCCTGTAATTGCAACCACGTTAAATTTAAATATATACATAATATATAGTTCTTTTGTCCGTGTTTATGTGTTCTCTTAAACGACTGGACAGATTTTGATGATATTTTTTGCCGGCGGATTCAAGAATGGTTTAGATTCACGATTTGGCCCGGTTAGTTGCGCTGCGGTTGACTTTTAGGATTTTTTAAGCTGATAGAGCCACGCTGAAATTATTACCGGTTTCAGCATGAATGGGTCGGCTCGCCCGGGGTAGTACCACCCTCTCACCGAAATACCGACGTAAAGTAACAGTGCTTACATTGTTGCGTTTGATTCGGTCAGTGAGAGCGCCGGAGGCCCCCCCCCCTCCCCTCTCCCGCCTCCCTCTTCCCTCCAAACGCAGACTGGCAACGCACTTGCGACTCCCCTGGTGTCGCTAGTGTCTATGGACGGCGGTGATCACTAAACACCAGGTGACCCGCCGCGCTTGTTCATTTGCCTCCTATGATGTAAAAAAAAATTATCAAGGCAACACGAATGCTAAAGCGGTAGCATTAGTTAAAGTTAACGTAATACAGCACAGCGCTACGCAGTAGCGCATTAAATATTAGAAAAAAATAATATTAAAACCATCAGCATTAATTAAAGAAAATAAACTAGGTTTCCCAAGTTTCATTGTGTCAATTAAGCAGGTTGACATTTATAATTATACTAGCGATCTGCCCCAGCTTCGCACAGGTGCAATGTAGATATCCATTTTAATGAAATACTGTTAACGGCAGTTTTGATCTTCATGACATGTACAACGTATTTAATGTATTTAATTGGATAAGGAATCATACTGTATTGTATAAAATAGCTTGGTAAATAACACATAATTTTTTTTGTAAAAAGATAAAAGTGGTTACTGTGGGTTATCTTTTAGAGATAAATATCTACCATCGCGGACTTTTTACTATCGATCTTTTTAAGATAATAACCGTAGCCGTTAATCTGATCTATCTCATAAGGTTCAGTCAGCGTTTGCGTTTTAAGAGCACATACGATGTTTGTTACGACATCACATTACAAATCTTTGAATTTGTCTGTACTATTATACGTATGGATTGTACTTTCTACATATAAATCTTCCTCTTGAATCACTCTGTCCATTGCTGTAAACTGTATTAAAATCCGTTGCATAGTTTAAAAGATCTAACGGAACAGACAGCGGCAGCGACTACATTTTATACTATAAAGATATCGGGTAAATTTATATACCTCAACAGATAATTTTGACACACAAATCTCCTATAACCTCCAATCATATAGGCTCCTTTGCTATTTTATAATTATTTTATTCAAGAAAGATATTTATTTATAGATATTTATAAAACTTATAAGAATTATACCTCCTACCTCGTACGTACGACAATCGATTATATAATGAGGTCCCATACAAAAGGACAGTTGAAAGCATTTTATATTGACGACCTCTTTAATAACATATTATTTAAAAACATAGTGCAATACTAAACATTTTAAAGTGATGAATTACATTTATCATTTTGTTTCCTTTACCGTTTTTGTTTCTAATTTTACTTTTTCTTGTTTAATTATTTTTTACTTTTTCATTTATTCGTGTTTATTTTCAAATTTAAATGTTGAATATTTAATATTTTATTATTATTATTACTGTTTTATTTTTAAATATTATTTAACAGTTATGAATGTGTAAACAAGTGCTTTGTTTTATTGTCTAGTATTTTTTATTAACCTTATTTTCTTTATCTGATTGTTATGTTTTTCATAGTTATGAATAAGTAAATATTACGGCGCTTACATCCGATGCAATATAAAGTGTTATTTCTACAGAGTCTTGGTCCGCATCTTTTATCTGCTTTCGTTTATTTTATTAGACGTAAAAATTGTTGTAATTATGAGCAAGTATTGTTATCTACTATTATTTTACTTAACTATTCTAAATCGGATTTTTAACTAAGATTATTGCCTTTATGGCGGCTTCATTATCATCTTTTATAACTATTGTTAAATTATAATCCACAATATCCCGCGCCGGAGCGAAAACGATCAGATGTATTTTTTTTTCTCGAACTGACTACGCTATTGACCAAGCAAGGTCTTAACAGCTTCACCGGACTACTGATCCGATGGATGAACCAACTAATTGCCTATTAATCGTCAATACACGTCGGTACAATACACACAGGTGTTGTCGTGTCTGGAAAGCTATTATAACATGTAAAACGCTATAATGTATTTACATCCTTCGCGATATAAAGTCTAGATCACAAAAGACGTTAAGCAAAAAATACATAATAGTGCTGACTGTATAGTGTGGTACGGATTATTAGAGACCGAGGGAAACTACGGGACACAGCTAGTCTCATTATAAATATCTCATATATGCAAACATTTTAAACGATTTTTTTTTAGGTTTTAGCGTTTGACTACTATCTCGGCTGATGTTAAATGACACTATGGTGTAAGATCGTAAATACACTAGACTTAGAAAAAGGTATAATTGGTTATCTTATCTTATTGGTCAAAACTGTTCTAACGATGTAGATGATATTTTTTATAATTACTATAAGTTGTTTTCCAAGACTATAATTTATTATTAAAAATGTTTGTCTCTGTCTGTTGGTATAATTGTAATTCAATTCAATATTGAGAACTGTTAAGCAAGACATGATCTCGAATCATTTACAATACGATGTAGATGATAACGTGTTTCGTATTTTATTAAACATAGACATAGAGTCTAATTTCGAAAGATAATTTTATACAACCAACTTTATATTATGCAGCTATACAACGCAGCGCCTTGAAAATAAATACATGTCGATTGCTTGGTACCTCCCTCCCCTCAAGTGAAACATCTATTGTGTCAACTATAAAACGTGTAAATACGATTTATATACATATCAATTATACAGCTTCAGTCAAGACTCATGTCAACAAAGTACATCTGTATAAACGTGTGAGATCATTCTGTTTCCATATGATTGCATCAAATGATTAGATAAGAATAGCTATAATAATTAAATGCTTATAATAGTTAAGTAGTAGAATTAAGTAATAATAATAATAATATACTACGTTAAGTAGAATAGTTAAATAAACCTTCGTTTCTAAATTTGTAAATAAACCATCGTTATTTATATCACGTCTGTATACAGTTATGTTTGTTCGTGTATACAAATTATACAATGTCTCGCGCGTCACAGCGCAATCCCTATTCAGTGTAGAGGACAGCTCACTAAAAACTGGATGTATATTGTAGTTTGTATGAATAAATTCTGTTTTAAAAACTTAAATAGCAAAATATACGTGTCGATCGCTTTGATTTTTGCAATAAAATGAAGTTTTTGAGAAATAATAAAAACGTGATTGTGCTGTAATGTGGTGTTATGGTATTTCATAGTATCTGATTATAATGAGGGCTTTCTAAGATATAAAAGCTGCAACATGCAATAACCTTATACTGACTTCGCGTAATTAAAGCTTACAGCTTGCAAAATGTCTGACGTTACATATTTACACTTGCTGACTTGCATCTCCTTATAACTTTTTTTTTTTTTCCGAACTGACTATGCTATTGACCTGGCAAGGTCTTTACAGCTTCACCGGACTACTCTCCTTATAACTGTATTGAATAGAATATTCTATAGTAGTATTGTAAAGAGAGGTAAAGTTTGTATGTCGGAGTAATCCTTGGTGTTGCTGATTCGATTTTGAAAATTCTCTCACTGTTAGAAAGGTATATTAGCCCTGAGTGGTAAAGTTTATATTTTATTTTGGCAATTATTAATATTTTTAATAATTAATCACAATATATGTAATTAAAATCAGAGACAATTCTATAGTATGACGTGCGCCGCTGGAATGGTTTGAACCAAAGGAATAAAATCTAAAGCAAACACATTCTTTACTTTTAGCTTTACAAAAAGTTCACGTATAAAAACAAATAGCTAAATCAAAATGTAAACTTCATGGAGATAAAGTTTACGTTGTACAGCATGTTAATTGGTAAATTTGATCCTAAGATAATTCGAAATAAAACTATAAGTTGGTGTAATTATTGCGTTGTCGCTGCCGCTATGCCTATGAGAATAATAAGCGGGGCGCGGACTTGAGTGTCACAATAGCTACCCAGGGGGTACTGAGAAGACATTATGTCTTTGAGTGGGTCGCTGAACTGTTTGGTTTCACAATTAAAAACAGTTAGTGTCGCTGTAACTGGATTATAGGTTTTTTTTAAGATTTTTCGAGTTTGGAAATACAATTGGAACCGGTTCTTCTCACATTACAATGCAATATTATTGAAGGATTTTTAATAGTTTGAGTTGTCAAACAGTGTCTTCAACGCCACCTCCTCAAGACCCGAGCACAGCGCCGGTGACCAGGTCGGTTAGTGGCGTGTTCCGAGGCTCCTGGATGAGGTCACGCCGCGGCCGACTGATAGAGTCATATCGAGGAATCAGATACGCGGAACCGCCAGTCGGGGAACTCAGATTCCAGGTAACCATACCCTCTCTGTAAGATAAACAGATTAAGTGAAATCTTTTTGTGAAACTGAAATTTACCACTTGGTTTAATTGTAACAATTTTAAAATTTGAATAAATAAATTAACTGTTGATTTCTATATGAGTAAATAAATAAATAAAAATATAAATAAATTTAATAAGAGACAGTGAAACAGTAAACAGTGAAGTTGGCTTTTAAAACAATTGGCCAAACAATTAAAATATGTATATTTCAGTACTGTCAAAAGTAATTACAATGTCAGTTGGCGACACTTTGTATGCACGTATTGTACCTTTTAATTTGGTCGTTTTATATTCCTTTGTGTAAATGTCATGGAGTTCACTGTTTCACTGTCTCTTATTAAATTTATTTATATTTTTATTTATTTATTTACTCAGATAGAAATCAACAGTTAATTAATTTATTCAATTTTTTACATACATATGTAGTTATAACAATATTGGTTTAACCAAGGGATTTTCATCATATAATAATTACAATAGATATGCATCCCTGACAATGTGTCACTATGGCTTATCTACATCTTATTTAATAATAGTAATACATAGAAGAAAAATAAAAAGGTGCACGTGTGTGCGTATGTATGTGTGAGTGAGTGAGAACATGTGTATATTTTTGTGAGTTTTTGAGTATCAGTTGCGTGTGTTTAATGAGGATTGAATATGTTCCGTACGTTTACTTTTAAAAGCTGCACAAACAAAGCTGCTGTCAAATAATATATCTAGATTAGCTGAAGATTATATGTGTACTTTATTTTTGTCAAAACCCATATCATTTGGCTTGATGGTAGGGTTTCTTCTAAGTCTACTTGGATCTATCGCCAAGCACCTGTCGGTGTGTTCCGTTAGCTACAGTTGAGTGTACGTGTGCGTGTTTACCAACGTAGACCGCATCGTCATTAAACATCAGCTAAGATCCTGCTCAAACGCTAAAATCTATTGAAATTTAACTACAAAATAATAACTTTACGTGTGTCAGTGTGTACACGCGGAGGCAGTGAAACTTCTTTGGATTATATGTATTACATTGTATAATAAGGTTTATGAGGGGTGTGTATCTCATATGAT
>MU160794.1:49909-61970 GCA_015888305.1 Antheraea pernyi | reverse complement strand
ACCAAAAGTTCCAGCGCATTCTCAAAGGTATGGACCTAAATGGATCGGCGCGGTGTCGGAACACGCTAACCACTGAGCTATCCTCGCTTCATCTTGAATTTTTTTCTAGAAAGAAAAACCAGATACATCCAAAATAGGGCCGATATATCTCTGCCTCGTCCACGGTCTTCTATCATCTGTCATTTCACTATTTATACCTTTTATATTTAAACCATTCTACACACAATCAATCCACATCTTTTTGGGAATTCTTCTACTCTTACATTCGTACACTTTCGTACATACTATTATATCACTCTCCTGGTTATTTGACTTTCACTCTCCCTTTCCAACATGTTCGTTAATCTATTATTTCTCAATTCAATTAAAATCCAAAGATATCATATTTATAGGTATAAAGTCAGAAAATGATTGATTGTTTTCACATATCGCATTTAAATATTAATTAAGATTCTAATGGACGCATATGTATTTTGATAATTTGCATTTTCATACATTCCTATAGTTTGTAATCCCATAAAGCTTTTATAACAAAAACGCTCGTAATCAAAAAGTCATCCAATTGTTTCCAAATATCATTTCAATGGTCACCTGTCATCCTAGCATCTATTTAGATTTAGATCTAGCCACTAATCCAATTGAACACTAGAAATGAACCTGGTTTTCTGTCGGTTTACTATAGTCCATTTCATCGATTCTAGCCGGAAAGTCATCTCTGAAGTGTGCTCCGCGACTCTCGGTTCTATTTTTCGCACAGGCTACGACTTGCACAGCAAGTTGCAACATGTTCTGAAGTTCTATTGTTTCTATCAAATCAGTGTTCCAGTTTAATTTTCTGTCTGTCACTTTGATGTCGTCGAAGGCCTTAAACCATTGCTGTATTTCGACGTCGGCTATAAAAAGAGATGAGATGGGATTTAACGTCAATTAAAAAATATAATTTCAACGAGGCTTACATTTTACATGTAACATGTAACATGGTAAAATCTACGTATTTTCTCCTACCGCACTTGTATTTGCTACAGAATAACACTGAATACATTGCCATGTATCTTGTATATGCCATGCCATGCATGTGTAACTTGTAAAGTGACTGGCCTAAGTTACGACCACAATCATGTCAAAACTAGGTTAAGTTGTATTTTATGACAAAAATTACTATTAAAAAATTTTGCTGCAGAGGGTAGTAATACCACTTGTTTCCAACTACACTAAGAATTTATTATATGAGAATAAAAAAATTGTTCAGATAATCTGTATTAATGCAGCAAGGGGTAAATAATTGTGCAAAGATTCATAATATTTATTTAGCAATATACATTTCACTTTATAAATATTAATTATAATAGCTGTTACATCTGAGACAAAAATCATACTTCTGATAACGGAAGCTTCATCGTCGGGGTTTTAGTATACCAGGTTCTCGTCTTTAACGTGACTTGTATTGGAAGTATTGACGTTATAGATTTAACTAGATATAAAATTACAAACCTTCGTTCAATAGTTTCGCTTCTCTAAATACTCCACATTTGTTTTGCATGGTATGTCTCATTGCCGATCTCAGTTCATGTGTTGGAAGACATCCGTTGGCGTTCCGAAGTCTCTCTAAATTATCTAATGTCGCATCGATGAGATTCTGAAACATATTTTTTATTATAATAGCAACGTCACAATGTTTCATATTGAATCAAATCAATAACAGTTTATTCAATTTAGGCCCTAAGAAGGCCCATACGAACGCCAAAACCGCCACCGGTTCGGAAAGTAACCCAGTCTTCGGGAAGAACCGGCAAGAAACTCGATCTGGTTTATCTTTTTAACGAATATACATAATATTTAGGACATATTAGGTACATGTCACAAACGTTTTTAATGGATGCACAGAGATGAGTCAACTCCACCTTTGTTACTACGTAATAAAAAGCGTGTAAAAATACAACAGATTCAAATTAAGTATTATCTACACATGGTTCACTGCGTTTTCAGAAACACTTCCTATGGCATGGTAGGGAAAAAGTTACATTACGCGTGGTATGTATTTATCTTTTTTTTTCTCGAACTGTCTACGCTATTGGCCTAGCAAGGTCTTAACAGCTTCACCGGACTACTGTATGTATTTATTTGTATGTGTAATTATGTATTAATATTATGTATAAGTATATGCCTGGGTTCAGTAGTATACCGCAATGAGTAAATGTATAGTTAAGTATTTATACTACGGGGCTTCGTATAGTATATAGTCTATGAGCATTCTCATATATATGTATTATTTAATAGTCTCAAAAAAGCTTAACTTCCTCCCCATGCAAACATTGATACACGAACTATTTTTAAATCAAGTTGCTATTAATTTTTTATTCGCAATGTGTTACATTTTATAGTTGTGTACGATAGCAATATTATTGTTTATATCTTGATTATGAATACATAATAGTGATTAGATATAAGATAGCTCGAGTATTTAGTTCTTTCCTAGCAATAATTGATGATAGATTATATTTGAAAATCTTTTAGAAAAAAAATGTGTTTTTAGAGATCTATTTTTAAATATAGTATACAAATAAAATACTAACATCTTTTAAATTGGGTTGTTTCTCGCCAGGCTTCTGTAGCTTTCCGATATTGTTGGCAATGGACCTGCCAAAAACAACCACGTCGAGGATTGAGTTCGCCCCAAGCCTGTTTGCTCCATGACAGTTGCTGACCGCCTCGCCTGCAGCGTGAAGACCGGACACCACACAGTCCTGTCCGTCTTGGTATATAAGAACCTGACAACACACATGCTTTATTAATTCGATCTTTTAACATGCGTGTTTGCGCCCACGCACGCGTAATCCTCCCTCACGCCACCGTCAGGGAAGGTCCCTCCTTCGCTCCCGCACACACCGTAGTTCTTCAGTGATATCTCGAGCCTAGGTCGTCCCCGAATGGAGCCCTCGAGCTGTCACTATCGCGATACAGTGACTCACCCACATCACTTGTACACACATGAGATCACCTAACATACGTGCACACATTACACACATAGTGGAAGGGTTTTATTTTTTTTCCTTAACCGAACTGAATCGAGTAGCTTAGTTCGTTTCACATCAGATATACATGTAAACGTTTGTAAATCATGCAATCTCAATTGTATGACTCACAAACGAGTATATGTATGAATAGCTTAGAATAGTTTAGCTAGATCAGATCCGAGGTAACAGCAACAGCCCAAGCCGAGGTGTGCCGCGCACCCTTGAGCTAGTTGCCCAAATAAAATCGGCTGAGTGCCTTAAGCTTAAAATCGTTGTTATTATGGATTTATTTTACCTTAATAGGTATTACGACTTTCCAGCATAACATTCTTTCATAAGAATTGCCCAAAACGAGAGTGTAAATTTATTTCAAACCAGTTTTTATTGAATATCAATAGTTTAGTCGGTGGTAGAGCCACGCTGAAGCTATTACTGGTTTCAGCATGGCTGGGTCAGCTCGTCCGGGGTAGTACTACCCGAACCACAGAAACACCGACGTCAAGTAACAGTGCTTGCATTGTTGCATTTCGTTCAGTCAGTAAGAGCGCCAGTGGCCCACCTCCCCTAACCCCCTCCCGACAAACGCAGGCTGGCAACGCACTTGCAATACTCCCCCGGTGTTGTTAGTGTCTATGGTGACCGACCTGCTCGTTTGCCTCCTATGCTACAAAAAAAACAAGCCAGTCTTTGATTCATCATCATCAGCCTGTAAGAGACCCACTACAGGCCCGTAAGCCTCTTCCCGAAGGAAGGTATGGGCGTAATCACCACGCCAGTCCACGACGTTTTGGCGATTTCAAACTCTGAGAAATCCACAGTTCTATATTTTATGTTTCCCACATACAGTAGTACTACAAGAACATTTCTCAGGTTCAGGTTTCCTCACGATGTTTTACTTCACCGTCAGCCGATAGTGTTACCAATTTAAATTAGTAAATGTACGAGAATTCCGAAGTATTCGTTGGTACATGCCGGGGTTCGAACCTGCGGACATCGAAATAATATTCCACCGGTCAAACCACTAGGCCACCACGACTTGTATTTAATTACAATAATACAATAAAAAAATCTTATCACTTTGTTATGGTTTTATTCATGATGTATATATATATACCTGTAGATTTTTAATATGTGACCAAAATCTGATTTTCCCTGAGATGGTAAAACGCTAAAACCTAAAGTACTAGCTCTCAAATTCAGCTGCCGGAACACAACTATAAGTGTCTGATGATGAATTATTCACTTGAATATAATAGTATCGTCATACCACTAAGAGTATCTGCGGCTTTACACACATTTGTTGCATTCTTCATTCCAATACCTATCACACGCATTAGTTTTCACGGTGGTCCGGGTGGTAACCACCACAACCACACAAGCCGAGCTATCTAACCTACAGCGTACTGTGTTTAAATTTACTGGAAATAGATACCCCTTTAAAATGATTAGTAGAAGTATTCCTTTATTATCGGGATAAAGGCTCATTTACTAAATAGTCTTCCCCGCCGCAGTTGACGTTGTTAACAAAGCACCAGCTTCTCAAATAATGTACACCATACATATCGAAGCACGGATAACAGCGCCTGGTTAAAAGTTGGCTAACTAGCTTATTTTTGACGGCTGCCTCGTCAATGCGTAAATATCTAAGCAACATATAACTATTTCTTTTTCACCACCCATGTTGAGAATATGCTACATTATTTCTACATTTTATCTAAGACAGTGTGGCGTTACAATATTAATTTACGTATGTGTGCGTTATTGTGCCATTTGTTTTGTCAAAATGTCATGTAGGTAACATATACGTGCAGCTTTTTATTCATAATATCATTGTGTATACGTATAATGCTGAACAGTGAATCCGAATACGAATGAGTTAGAGTGCGAGTGACAGACGAGCAGCCGATCATTTCTGATTTTTACTAATACATAACGTTCAAAAATAATGTAGACTACTTCCCAACCAATTTATGCCCGAATAATGATTGTTTCAATGGAATTAAATCTAATTGACAATAGAACGATGTATTGACTAGTTAGTAAAATGGACAGCATAAAAATCTTCTCCATAATAAAAAAAAAAACTATGTGCACCAACTTTCATCATGTAATTTTTTTTTTCTCGAACTGACTACGCTATTGACCTAGCAAGGTCTTAACAGCTTCACCGGACTACAATATCATGTAATTAAGATTTTACATTGCTCATAATGTTATAAATTAACTAAGAGACAATGTTCATTACGAGTCATTAATAGTTACCTCTCCTTTATAGTTGATTGGTATACCTCCCATGGTGTAATGCACTGTAGGGATTACGGGTACAGGTTGAGTATATACATCAACACCTGTGAATGTCCATGCGGTTTCTGATATGCCAGGCAGCCGCTCCTTTATCAATTCAGCTGGCAAATGATGAAGCTGGAGGAAAACGTGGTCCTTTTTTGGTCCAACACCGCGACCTGGTTTATAAATCGCATTACTATAACATCATAAAGCACTTTAAATTGTGGTCCAGTTGTCACACGCAACTTTGACCGCGTGGAATTTAGTAAAAAAAACATTGTTCTGTGTAAATGTACGCGTATGTAAGTATATGCATTTCTGGACACTTTTAAAAAAAATATCTTATAAGTTTTAGTGTTTCACCATAATCTCATCTAACAGTAAATTATGACGTAGTCTAAGGCTTTTAAGTGCAGCTGTCGGAACACACCAACATGTGCTTGGCGACAGATTTTCAACTTGAGAGTGGTAGCTAACCAGGCTGACTTAGAGAAAAGCAGTAGGTGGTAGAGCCACGTTAAAGCTATTACTGGTTTCAGCATGAATGGGTCGGGCTCGCCCCGGGTACTACCACCCGACAAACAGAAACACCGACGTGAAGTAACAGTGCTTGCATTGTTGCGTTTCGTTCGGTCAGTGCGAGCGCCGCACGCCCACCGTCCCTTCCCTTCCTTTAACACCCCGCCCCCCCCCACCGAAGGCTGGTAACACACTTGCGACTTCCCTGGTGTTGCAAGTATCTATGGATGGTGGTGATCGCTTAACATCAGGTGCCTACCACCATGCTGTGGTTTCCTCATGATGTTTCCCTTCAAGCTCCAACTCAATTGCAAGGATTCGAACCTACGTCCATTAACGCTGTGTCCGAACACGCTATCAACTAAACTATCGTAGCTTCGACTGCTCCTTTAGCTTATAATAATAGGTCTTTACCTATGAAATTGCCGTACTGACCATTTCAAATCAAAATAATTTTTCTTTGGCTAAGAATTCTAATTTCAAATTAATTTTATTTTAAAAACATGGAATTCTTTTCTAACAGTAATCATTTGTTTATTGATTAGTGTTACATTTTCATCGCATTTCAATCTTTTTTGTCATCATGGATACGTTAACAATTCGAGTAATTATGGAATATGAGTACCGTCGTGGCAGCAACGCGGCACAAGCGGCACGCAACATTAACGACGTTTACGGAGCTAACACTACAAACCAACGCACCACCTGTTATTGGTTTGCTAGCTTCCGTTCTGGGAATTTCGACCTGAAAAATGAACCTCGCGGTCGTCCGAACTGGGACTTTCGACCTGAAAAATGAACCTCGCGGTCGTTCGAAGACTTTAGTCGACAGTGACGAATTAAAGGCGATTGTGGAAGCTGATGATACACAATCTACGGCTGAATTAGCAGCAGCTTTCGACGTTAGCGTCAAAACAATATTGGTCCATTTGCGTCAGATTGGCAAGGTAAAAAAGCTTGACAAATGGGTGCCCCACGAACTCAATGATCGCCAGCGCGAAGTACGCATCGAGACGTGTCTTACACTGCTCAACAGAAAAACAAATGAAGGAATTTTGAACCCCATTGTTACCTGCGATGAAAAATGGATTCTGTTTGATAACCGCAACCGCTCATCAAGTTGGTTGGATCCTGGTTCAGCACCTAAACAATGCCCGAAACGAAAACTTACCCCTAGATAAGTGATGGTCACTGTATGGTGGTTTAGCGCCGGTGTGATTTATCACAGCTTCTTACCAAACGGGGTGAACATTACTGCAGATGTGTACTTTGAAGAACTGAACACAATGATGGAGAAGCTAGCACATCTCCAACCAGCATTTGTCAATCGCTCGTCTCCGCTGTTCCTGCACGACAACGCGCGTCTTTATACTGCATAACAGACGGTCTCATCCGCCCTACTCACCAGACCTTACGCCTACAGACTACTACTTTTTCCAGAATTTGGATAACTCCTAGGCGAGAAAAAAATTTAAAAACCCGAGAGGCAGTACAAAATGCCTTTGAAGAATTTGTTGCCTCCCGTCCAGCTGATTTCTTTAAGAAGGGCATCAATAAACTGCCACTGCGTTGGCAAAGATGCATTGATTGCATGGGTGATCGATTAATAAAAATAAAAAGTATATGAAAAAAAATCGTTTAAATTTCTTTTATACAAAACGGCAATTTCATAGGTAAAGACCTAATATTTGTGCGTAACCCTATTTTCTTTTCTAACATAAAAGCGTAAGTTACTCCTTATAACACCAGCTATCTGTCAGTGAAAGTCTTGTCAAGATTAATTCAATCGTTTCGGAGATTAGGCGGAAAAGACAAATAGACAGACAGACCAAAAAATTTGAAATTGTTTTATTGTTATAAGTAGTCTATATACTTTCTTATCCATTTAGTAAAATGCTATTATTTTGATATTACTAACAGATATTTCCATTTTATTTATGTATATAGATTACTGTAATACATTATTATAATTTTTGTTATTAATCGGGTAATTAGAAAATGATACATTTTATACGCTCGACTATTACGATGCACTACAATGCATGAAATATTCTCATAGAATACTACAACGGCTTTATTTTTTTCGCATACCTTGTCGAATCTCTGTCGCCATTGATCTAGACACAACATCACGGCTGGCTAAATCCTTCGCCTTGGGCGCATACTTTTCCATAAACCTCTGCCCTTCACTGTTAACTAAGTAACCACCTTCACCGCGGCAACCTTCCGTCATTAAGCACCCGGAACCATACATTCCTGTAGAATTTATTAGTTTATGTAACCCTGGGTGCCTTATATGTGTATAAGATAAATTTGAGCCATAATAAAATAACTATAATAATTAAAGACATTATAGTGGCAGTGAATAATTAAATATAACGAACAAACAATCACGATATCGTAATAAGAGCAAAAAAGAAAGAATCTTTTGACCCTTTGATTCAATACTCATTTTGCAAACTAAGCTCAAAAAATTTTGGGTATGTTGGGTGTAAATTTTAAGTCTCAGTTTTTAACTTTTATTTATCCTTATAAATGTATCCTTAATAATTATTATATATAATTATATTATAATAGCTTCAGCGTGGCTCTATCCCCTCTAAAAACGTCTATGTTTATGGACGGTAGTGATCACTTAACATTAGGCGACCGACATGTTCGTTTGCCTCCTATGATATAAAAAAATGTTTATGCTAGGTGTTTACTGTGTATAAGTAAAAAATAAAATAAGACACGATCTTAACTTCACCATTTTTCTCAGCACAAATACTATTGTATGTATTTGCATAACTTAAAAAAAATCGATTAACAACCTGTCGGGTGGAATTGTATGAACTCCATGTCTTGGATAGGTATGCCTGCTCTGACAGCCATGGCGCAACCGTCCCCCGTACACGTGTGAGCAGCTGTGCAAGAGAAGAACATCCGAGGATAACCACCAGTTGTGATCACTGTATTCTTTGCTTGAAACCTGTACAAAGTATGTATATTCTTATTGCTCGTTAGTGTAGTAAATTGCAGTTATTCATATGCAATTACTATCAAAAACGATTATATTATAATTAAAAAGCCGTAGGTACATCATAAGCGCTTCTACAGCGCCTTGTTAAAACTTGGCTTTCTAGCTTATTATTGACGGCTACTCCGTCAATCCGCTCGTATCTAAGCAACATATAACTATATCTTTTTCACCACTGATATTGAGATATGATTTTTTGTAGGTGGTAGAGCTACGTTGAAGCTATTAATGGTTTCAGCATGAATGGGTCGGCACGCTCGGGGTAGTACCACCCTCTCACAGAAAACCGACGTGAAGTAACAGTGCTTGCATTGTTGCGTTTCGTTCGGTCAGTGAGAGCGTCGGATACCCACCTCCCGTCCCCTTCCCCCTTCCCTTACTCCCCCTCTTCACCAAGACAGGTTGGCAACGTACTTGCGACTCCCCTGGTGTTGCAAGTGTCTATGGACGGTAGTGATCACTTAACATTAGGTGACCCACATGTCAGTTTGCCGCCTATGATATAAAAAAAAAGAAAAAAAAAGTTACTTTGGGTTAACGCTAACACGCAGCGGAAGCGCTCAAGAGGAAAATACCCCGATTTTGAAACATTATTAATTGGTACTCCGCCCCAATGGGTCTTAGCGTGGTTATATAACCTTCCCCGATAAATGAGTTATATAACACTGAAAGAATTTTTCAAATCGTACCAGTAGTTCCTGAGATTACCCCCTACAACGTCACTACGTCACAAACTTTACCTCTTTATAATATAAGATAAAGATAAATGTATAACACCGAGAGAATTTAAGAATAAATAAATGCCAACTTTATATTCTTATAATAATAATAATCATTTAACTTGGTTTTGTATTAAAATCTTGACTATATTCCGCCCAAGGAATAAACATTGACATTTGATGCAACTTAGTATCTTATTGCAAATATTGAATGAGATAAAAATACAGTAACTACAATTTATTCAAAGTATCATAAAAAAATATTAATTAGTCTATGGTATGAATATATTATTTGTCTGTGCAATGGCGGTGGCGATTTCTTTGAGGTTATTGAGTTGTTTTACTTCTTACTAACTGTGCCAAAACAATAAATAATAAATTTATCTGAGTATATTAACTCTATTTACTTATCTACTTTTATCTCGTACTTAAATCGCGTCGTCATTAAAATTACAATAACTTTTGATAGAGTCGATTTTCATGAATCAAAGACCACTTCTTACTAAAGCATATGCTTCATGGTGGGGTTTTATTGTGACCGCAATCTTTAGCAGTAGTGCGTATTCAAACAAATAGACAGATAGACAGACATAAATATCTAAAAATGATTGAGATGTATGTATGTTCTTATTATATATATAATAGTATAGATTATCTATGCCAACCGTTTTCACGCGCATTTGATCTAAATAAAACTTCAGAATTGGCAGTATGGATTAATTCCTTCGCCTGTGCTATTGGACGAAATTATTATTATTATAAAATTAAAAAATTAATGACTATCAAAACAATCAGGTAAATTTTAATAATGGAATGCTTGCAATTTGGCTATAATAAAAAACAAAGGTACAAGCATATAAGTGACCCATTGCAGAACTATAGCCCTTTTTTTCTTTAAATTATATGTACATGAGAATGCTTATAAACTATATACTATACGAAGTCCCGTAATCCCGTATTATAATAACGCGTAACGAAATTTTTTCCCTACCGTGTCATAAGAAGTTTTAATTGAAAAAAATAGGTAATTTCTTTTCTTGATAACACTAAACCTCCTTTATTAAACTAATACTTGGTTCAATTGTTACACAAACGCTACAACCCCCTCTGTACTATTACATAGTTGTCGCATAGTATATTTTCTGATCTACAATTTGTATGGTATTTTCTCCTAACCTATAGCTCGTAGCATAATGTTAAATCGTATATAATCTTTCTCAATAAATAAGCTATAAAACACAAAAAGAATTTCTCTTATATGATTGATAGTTTAAGAGATCGACGCGTCTAAATAAATTTAAATTTATTTATTTCAATGCGTAGGACAATATTTCAAACCCAATTTGAATAAATGACAGTTAAGTATGATTTATCCGTACATTCAACCTCTTTAAATATTAATTTATTATCTATTGTTTCAGATACAAATCAGTGTTAAAGAAAGCAGTGCAAAAAGTTTTTATAGCGAATTCAAGATGGCCGCTCTGAGATTACTTTTGTGCTTGTGTTTTATCAAGGCGGCGATCGGCAAAGGTGAGTTGGCGTATTTTTTAATTATACGGTTATTTATGCTTCATCGGTTTTAAGTATATGTTTTTTTTTATATTAACATTTTATACGTTTGGATTGCACGGCGTCTTTATTGGCATGCGGGGATTCTGTTGCCACAATTGGATCGGGAAGTAATCAATCTCGGGTATCTCGACATTTTGGCATTCATAGAATTGTTATTTGTCGTCTTTGGCAGCGCTATAATAATACAGGAGAACCCGCTGAACAGCATCCAGGCCGTAAAAGGAGTACAACCACTCGGCAAGACCAGTACATACAACTGACTGCAAGACGCCAGCCGATGTTAACTGCTCGAGAGATAAGTTTGAGGCTACAAATTTCAAGTGGTGTTGATGTAAGTCCTCAAACTGTGCGAAATCGACTGCATGAGTACGGCCTACGAGCTTGACGCCCAATCAGGTGCCCACCGATACGTCACGGGAATCGCGCTCGTCGATATGAATGGTGTAGAGAACGCATAACATAGACCCAGGAACAATGAGATAAAATGTTATGTTTTCCGATGAGTCGCGATTCGGGTTTAAGCCTAATACAAGAAGGGTGCGAGTGTATCGTCGGCCCGGAAATACTGAAAGGCTCAGGTGCGTTCAAGAAGTTCATCCATACAGCGGCTCAACAGTTATGTTATGGACGGGTATTATGAAGAACAGGCGAACTGAGCTCGTTTTAGTAAATGGAAACATGAATGCTGAAAATCACATTGAGGATATTCTCAGACCTTATGTCTACCCATTAGCACAAACCTTTGGCTCCGATTTTAGGTTAATGCATGACAATGCGCGTTCACATACAGCTCGGCGAACCAGAGAATACTTTGCAATGGAGAACATCCGGGTATTGCCTTGGCCTGCACAATCGCCAGATCTCAACCCCATCGAGCACGCATGGGACATGCTCCAGAGACGTGTTTTGAAAGACTTGGACGGAGCGAC